>VZTR01020553.1:278690-297750 GCA_013400775.1 Chaetops frenatus
CCAGCCAGGGCCATGCCGGAGTTACCTTCCCCGCGGGCGGAAGTCAAAAAGAGCTTCAAACTTCCCGCTCCTAAAAAAAATGTAAGCTTCGCAAAGACGCCCCTAATGTTCAAGTGGCTACATGAAGTGCCCATCTTAAAATTAGCCAATCCGTGGGCTCCTCACCTCTGCTGGAAACTGTGCCCCGGCGGAAGTAGAAAAACAACCCCCCCCAGGAAGGAGAAAAAAGTTGTTGTCCTTTAAACCACAACACTCATCTAACTGTCAGTTTGGAATACAGTTACCTGTTTTCTGTTTGTACCTAAAGGAACAACTTATGTTTTGGGAAGAAAATTCTTATACAGCATATTCAGCTCTTCAAGCTCCTTCCCCAACACAGTAAGGGGATCATGAAAGCCCACCATGTTCAGGAGCTGTCAGACACCAACAGAAACTCTTTCAGGTACTCTGTGGTTCTGGGCAATCAGGGAAAACTTGGCTCCCCATTCAAAGGAGATGATCAAAAGAAAAATATTACAATGGTTCAGTGTACAATTGCTTGAGATGGATTTTCACTGACCTCTAGCAAAATTACAAGGCAACCTTAATGGTATCTCAACAAAGCAGGCCAGACCACCTACATGACTTTTGTACCAAAATTGCTAGAATACTTTTTCCCAATTCCTTAACACATATAAGGAGATAACATTCAATTTTATGTATTTTAGGCCAAAACTTCACATCTTACTGGTAGTTCAGAGCAAGAGAAGGGTGGAGCCTAGAGGAGATTCTAGTTTTAATTTCTTTCTCCTATTCCACACACCATTTTCTTACCTGGAGTGCACGATTTGTGAAAGAGTAGCAGAAGTTCTCTTGTAAGGTACTTCAGGTCTGTGAGTGAGAAGGACTATAAGAAGAGCTGCTTAATAGCTTTCCAAGCAAACAACTGTGTATAGTCTCTGACTTAGAAATTCAACCCTTTGAGGTCCTTCTCCTTTAGGCTGTTAACTTGATGCCTTAGATTTTAACTTTGGTATTTTTCAAATCCTGTAGTGCTTAGTACTTAATACTCTGAAGTGTCCTGAAATTTGTTAGCTGCTGTTCTTTCATGCTAAGATAGACATAACAAAGCCTCCCTAGGCCTGCTCTTCAAGGACACCTAGACTGTCCTAGGCCCAGAATGTGTAAACCAGCATCCCCAGGGGGGCAAACTGGGGAGAATTACATCATTAACTAAAGTTGTAATTAGCGAATTTATACTGATATGCTGAAAGACCAAAACCTATAACTGGGTAAAGAACTTGTGACTCATCGTCCATTTTATCATCCATTTTATCATCAATCTTAGGGTCCAGGGTGTGGAAAACCTCTGGCCCCCCAAGGTGGGCCTTGAAGGCCTTCAAATAAATATCCACTTTTATTCCCTTACCCCTGTCTAATCTCTGTTTCTAGGTAGCCACTTCAGGCATCAAACTGATCTCTGTTGTGACAACTGAGGCATCCCCAACTTAATGGAGTGGAGAAGAACTCTCATTTCTAGCAAAATATTCTAGTGTTGTTGAAACATTGCCCTGCTCATCACCAAATCCAGGGTGCAGTGTTAGAAGTCTGCATTTCTGCCAATCCCTGCTGCAGAAGTGTCTACTGATCAGTGTTCCTCTAGCTACCACCAAGACTTTTGAAGAAGGGTGGATCTGGTAATTATTTACAACCTATACAGCACTCCATCCTGTGAAGAAAAAGGTGGCATGTGCTTCCCTACTGGCATAGGTAAATGGGTCATTTCCTGAACGATTTTGTCATGTTTGGATACAAGAAAAAAGAAGGGCTCAGAGACATATTTTCTTTTAAGTTCAAAAGCTGTTGGAAAAGAAAGTGAAGAGATTGATGGTTTAAGTGAAAGTCAGTTTGCTAAAATCACACTTAAAATCCAACAGTTATGGTTGCATGTCATATTTAGAAGAATTTTCCATTCTGATGCCTTTAATTGTATTTCTCTGACCATTTTGTCTCTCCTGCTCCCCTTCTCTTTATCCTTCACCACTTAATTTGTGTAATGTTTGTTTGCAAAAGTCATGGCTTTCTGGAATCATTTGGTTTTGTGGATCTGTGGCCGTGACTGATAACTATACTGTTTGTGGCCAAATACATGCGATTATTTTATTAAGCTATAGTGAATTGCATTTGTTTGTGGTCCCTGCAAGCACCCAGTCACGGAAGAAAGACACAGATCCTCCACAATTAGGAGAACAGCTGAGGCCCCCAAAAGGAGAGCCCATTTATTATTGATGCACCATTTATATAGGGTTTGCAAAGTGTGACAGGATTGGAAGAAGAAATCCTACCTTTCAACCAGACTGGTGAAGTGACCAGTCAGTCAGCTTTCCTTCTCCAGGAAGGAATGTAAGCAAAACCATTGTTTTTAGTACAGTGCATGAGAAAATCTGACTCAAGGACATAAACTTTTCAGAAGGCTTTCAAAAGCAGGGCGACATTTGTTAAATTAGATTCCACAGGAAATGCATATGAATATTTGTTAAGTGACAACATTAAGCTAGCTCTTTTAGCACCTGGAAAACAATTTGTGTCCCCTGACACCTAATCCTTTGGATTCCTCTTCCAATGGCATTTTGAAGCAAGAAACCTGGGAGATAATCTGTGCTGCCCTGTCTTAAATGCCATGTAGTGAGGAAGCACTGAATGTGGTCCCTTGAACACTGATGGCCAAAAGATTATTTCCCATTACTGGTTCCATGTAAAGGACCTAAAAGAAACCTGTTTTGCTTTGGATTTTGGTCACAAGAATTGCATATTCCTGAGGTTTTATTATGAAGTTTTTAGAGTAGGGTTCATTCTTTTATACCACACAGGCATTGCAGAGGCATTCTAAAAAAAAAAAAAGATCTATTTGCCATTTTCACTTTTTCTTTGTACATTCTGATGGTACTCCACAGCTCTTATACTGCTCTAAGATATTTTCCAACCTCATTATCTTCTGTTTTAGATCAGTGTTCTGGCCAACTGTCAGATGGTGGTGAATGCTGTTGCTAATGAACTGTAAACTGTTCAGGGAATAAAATGTTGGCTTCACATTTAGTATACAGATTTGGAGATTTTATATATGGGATAAGAATGGCATTATGTCTCTTTTTGTTTTTTATCTTTACAGGTGTAAATATTTAAACACATTACCCATAACACACCTGAAACAATTGCATCCTTCCAAGAACATGTTTCAGTCAAAGGACAGAGAAAAATAATTTACAACACATGAGGACTCTTTTAGAATTCAGCTCAGTGAGAGCTATGACTTTATTTATTTATAATGCATTGGTGCAGTGCACCCAGCTGATACAGTTATCCTTGAAATTTTGACTTGCATCATAAACTAGAATTCCTAGGAAAATCACAACCTGGGCATAATTCTGCTTGCCTATGAAATCTCTTTAGTGTTAATATTCTTACAGTGACATAGCTGACATGAAAATTAGCTCAAATTAGATTATATTGGACTGATTTATGAAGAGCGTGGGGGTTTTACTACCTTATTGTAATATAAAACTAAAGCGGTGCCCAAAAACAGAATGATATTTCATAGCATTAGTAAAGTTTTGTTGTCTTTAACGTTACTGAAGAAGAACATCACCAGATACACCTGTCCTAAGCTGACCTGTACAAAATATTAATTTACTGGGATGTTCATGTGCCATCAATCTGAATCCTGATGGATTGCATGTTGAGAGACATCTTCA
Organism: Chaetops frenatus; assembly: GCA_013400775.1. NCBI lineage: Eukaryota > Metazoa > Chordata > Aves > Passeriformes > Picathartidae > Chaetops > Chaetops frenatus. Next base: position 282,422 of record VZTR01020553.1, read on the forward strand.
TGGGAATAGGATTCAAGGCACTAATAGTCAGACTGACATTATGTAACTAGTCATAGAATACCTAAATCCCAAACAGCACAGAATTCTGTTGACCTCATTGCTACATACACAGATGCACATATTACTCATGTTATTTTCCAACTGCATTAGTTGGACAGACAACAGTTACAAAGAGATTGTTTTCAGTAGGTATGAAATGTCTATTTTATATGGAATAAACATGTAATAAAGTGCTACCAAATGGGAAGACATATACTCCTCTCCTTTCTGCTGGAGATAGAACAATAAGCAATGGGCTTACATTTCAGCAAAAGAGTTGTTAGTTATCCATGAGGAAGAAGGTTTTACTGTGCTTATTACAGAATCATAGAATTGTAGAATTGTTAAGGGTGAAAAAGTTAAACATTGGAGCAGTTTATCTAGAAATGCTATGGAATCCCCTTTTTGAGAGGCTCTAAATGGGTCTAGCTATGCATTGAATACAGTTAATATGCATTCAGCCTGTCTTTGGCTGGGTGAGCGGGTTACATGGACTCATGGGATTTAATGAAAACAGTCATTTTTTGCTAGTAAAACAGCTTTTGCTAACAGTAAAACAATATATATTTATCCTAAAAATCCAGTATCTCATATTTTAAACCATCAGCTCATCTTGATAGAATAGAAGACCTTAGTAACAAGTATAGTTTACATCACATAACCACACCTAGCCAGACATCTCTGTTCTTTCCCAGAAAGAAATGGGTCGTTCACTTCTGCAAGATGCAATGCATTCCACTGATCATAGAATAGTAGCTTGGGTTGAAAGAGACCTTAAAGATCATCTCATTTCAACTTCCTGCTGTGAGCAGGGACATCTTCTACGAGACCAGGTTGCTCAAAGCCCCAGCCAACCTGGCCTTGAACTGTTCCAGGGGTGGGGTATCCAGAGCTTCTCTGGGCAAGGTGTGCCAGTGCTTGATCAACTTATTATTAAAGAACTTCTTCCTAACATCTGGTCTAAATCTCTCTTCATTTAGTTTAAAACCATTCCCCCTTGTCCTGTCATTATCTGCCTATGTAAATATGTTTTGTATTGATTTGTAACTGAGGGAGGACAATCTGAAGACAAAATATATATGACATACTGATCTCAGGCAGTCACCTTACTCTGAATGAGAGTCTACCAATATGCTTACATGATATAAAATATACCAGGCTATTTAAATTCAAAGATGATTTCTAGGCAACATATGGATCATGGAAATGACAGTTCTTATTCAAATCCACTAACAGTCAATAAATTAGTGAATATATACCCCTAAATCTGTTGATCTGGTCTATTTTAGACATCTGCTTAAAAATTGCATTTTAGATATGCAAATTCTCTCTGATGACTGTAAAAGAATCTATTATGACTAGAACAATGGTAGATATTTATACTGTAGAATATTTAAGTTAGATCAGCTAAATCTTTGTCTGGACTATTGTCCTAGTGTTGATAACATTATCAACCATCTCATTTTTATTTAGTATCATAAGTCTCTAGGTTCAAAATCTCAATGCCTTGCACTTGCATTGAGATAAACAAGGTAAAAGCTCCCAACTGACTGGAAGCAGGCTTACGTCCCAGTTTTCAAAAAGGGCAAGAAGGATGACCCTGGAAAATACAGGTCTGTTAGTCTTGCTTCTCAGCCTGGTAAAGTTGTGAAGATTATTCTGGGAGGTGTTGAAAAATGCCTAAAGGACAATGCAGTCATTATTCACAGCCAGCACAGCTTCATGCAGGGAAAGTCCTACTCCTCAAGCCTGATTTTGTTTTATGATAAAGTAACTCACCTGGCTGATCAAGGGAAGCCAGTTGATGTTTCTGGATTTCAGTAAAGCTGTTGGTACTGTCTCTCACTGCATCCTTTCAGACAAAATGTCCCGCACACAGCTGGATAAAGACATCATGGGATGGATGAGCAGCTGGGTGATGGGTCAGTCACAAGGAGTTTCAGAGAATGGGGTGACATCAGACTGATGACCTGTCACTGGTGGGGTTCCACAGGGCTCCATCTTTGGGCCTTTCCTCTCCTACATCTTCATAAATGATTTGGAGGCAGGACTGGAAGGGATGATTTGCAAGGATGTTTGCAAATGATACAAAAATGGGAGGAGCTGTTGACTCCCTTGAAGACAGGGAGGCCCTGCAGAGAGACCTTGACAAATTAGAGAGCTGGGCAATCACCAACCAGAAGAAGTCCAAGAAGGGAAAATGCATTTGATTCTGAAGCTGGGATGGGACAAGTGTAGATGTATGGACAGACTGGGGAATGAGGTGCAGGAAAGCAGTGGCATGGAAAGGGAGATGGGGGTCCTGGTCAGTGACAAGTTGAATCTGAGCCAGCAGCGCCCTGGCAGCCAGGAGGGTCACCTGGGCCCTGGGGGCATCAGGGACAGCATGGCCAGCCAGGCAAGGGAGGGGATTGTCCTGCTCTGCTCTGGGCTGGGGCAGCCTCAGCTCCAGTGCTGGGGGCAGTTTTGGGTGCCACAATATAAGAAAGACATTAAATTATTAGAGAGTGTCCTATGGAGGATACTCTCTAATAATTTAATGAATTATTAGTGAATGGAGGACAATGAGGGTGGTGAAAGGCCATGAGGGAAGCCATGTGAGGAGCAGCTAAGGTCACTTGGTCTGTTCAGCCTGGAGGAGACTGAGGGGAGACCTCACTGCAGTTACAACTTCCTCATGAGGGCAAGAAGAAGGACAGGCACTGATCTCTTCTCTGTGGTGACAGTGACAGGACCTGAGAGAATGGCCTGAAGCTGTGTCAGGGAGGTTTAGGTTGGGTATTAGAGAAAGATTCATCACTCAGAGGGTGGTTGGGCACTGGAACAGGCTCCTCAGGGAGCTGGTTACAGCAGAATACAAGAATTTGGACAATACTCTTGGGTACAGGGTGTGATTGTTAAGGATGGTCTTGGACATGGCCAGGAGTTGGACTTGGTGACCTTTGCGGGTCCTTTACAACTCAGGTTATGCTCTGATTCTGGAAAAGATCTCATAAAAATTCAGTCTTTAGTTTATCTGATTCTAGACCCTGAGCTCAGCCTCATCACCCCTCATCATAATATTAAGAATAAAAAACTTTGTTCAGTTGTTTTTTATTCATTTCTTGAATGAAGCAAATTTCTCTGGTCAGAAGACTTATTTCCCCCTTTCAAACTCTTCAGGGCCTTTTTTTTTAATCTCACCGGTTCTAAAACACATGTGGTGAGAGAAATCAAACACAAATACTGTAAAAATACATTAAAATTTTAACTGAAGTCAGAACTTACTGTAATGTACAATGTAGAATCTTATATTGCACCTCAGCATGACACAATTTGAGTCAAACTTGTTCTCTCTTGGAGTTTCAATGCTCTTTCATTTTCTCTTTTTTTCTTTCAGGCATGCAACCAGTTCTTCATGGACATGTTGGTTTTTAAAGTTCTATATATTGCGTCTGCACACTTGCCTGTTTTCTAGACGATAACAAGGAAGAGAGAACAGGGACCAATAATGGAAAATAATGAAGGGAGGGGGAGGATTATTAAACTCTCTTGAACCTCCAGAGGCAACGTATTTCTATCGCTACCCCTGGCACCCAAAGTAGTTGGCATGAGAACAAGTGTCTCTTTTACTCTTTAGTGCAAGGAGAAAAAGTTTCTGGTAAAATTTATACTACCCAAGCAAATTTTTAGAAAAAGGATTGTTTCACTAATTGTCATATCTGTACTGCACAGACTTCTTCCTTATGTGCTTTTCAAATTAGCAACATGAAGCATATTAAACTGATTAATAGCTGTGTGAATTCAGGATCAAGCTAGCTGGAAACAATGACTTGCACTTGTATGTCTAAAATTATGGGGCATTGACTAATACTGGCAAAACAAGAACATACTTGAAATCAGTCAAGAACTAGTATAAAAATCTAAATGAAATTGTTATTGAATAAAATTGCATTTATTAGAGTTATTCAGCCTAATGTTACATCTTTTTGTTCTCTTAGCCAAGGCTTTTGACTTCAACCTTGGAGTATCCTAAAGTATGGGACCTCCAGAGCAATATTTCTCCATAATATGAGCAAGACCAGCTAACACAATCCCAGAGGTGTGTGGTGCCAACCAAGAGAGGGAAATCTGAGTGTGTGGGAGAGAGGCCATGGGGTGAGATAGTATTTTGATTTATCAGGAATCAGTACAGACCCCATGAATGTAAGGCATTAAGGCTCCGAGGATACAGTGGCAGTACAAATGCTGTCTGTCCCATTTCTGGGTTGAATTATTTGTTATATATGAAACATACTTTGCAGTATTGTAATCATTGCAATATTCAGTCTAAGTTTCTTGTAGTTTTGTGTGAAGATAGAAATATGAAGAAATATTATGATTACAATACAGGAGACTTGAACACAGGAGATTTTTCCTTTTCTGTAGATTCTGTGTTTGACATACATTATTTTCCTGCAAATACTTGTGCTTTGTCTTGAATATCTGCATAGCAATCCATATTTTTCCAGTTTATTTCTACTAATGTATAAAATTAACTGTAGTTGTAAAATTGTGCAGGGCTAGCACTGATATTTCATTCTGTGTGTCACTTACTGTAGAATATTAGAACTTCCAGTGTAAGGAAGGGATTGATGCTTGCCTTCTCCTTTTTTAAATTAATACCTCAAGTATAGTTTGAGTTGGGTTAATCCAACAGAAGATCTGCATGGAGCTGCAAGAGGAATGTTGTGTAACAGGAATAGCAGAGATGTACATGTGGTCTCTGACTATGGTGCAGCACAGCAACTTTACCTGTTTGGAAGGAGCTGGGAAAAACATGTGGAACAGGAGTTAGGAGAGCGTGAGATGCCACAGCTGTAAGCAGGACTGTGAGGAAATGGACCAAACCCAAGTTTTCTGGCCCTCTGTGCTCCAGCGAGCTGTTAAAGATTAAATGAACAGTGGATAAACCTGGTTTTTCTCCTTGCAGGCAGCCCTACTACTCTTAGGCCTTATGGATGGTATTCATCTTGCCCAACTTTAGAGTTGACAGCACAGATGTCTACAAGTACTCAACATAGCATCTTTTTATAATTCATAGAGGGCACCTTGGGGTACATTTATCTAAATCTAGAGTAGGTATCTAAAATAGGCCAGAGAAATCATGTCCCAGAAGTATAATATCAAGCATTTACTGGATTTGAATTTGATCTATCATATCCGTGCTCAGTATGCTATACAATAATTTGTGCATTTATAAGTATCTTCATTGCCTGTGTCATCCTGAGGAAGGGTCTTAAAAAGATTTGCAGTCATAAGGAAGAAGAACAGATGGTATAACAGCTTCATCTGGCAATGACTAACATATACATATGAGGCCTGCTCAGGACTGATGCCTTTCTCCTCTAAGTAATTGAACAGCTTCTTAACAGGACAGCTGGAAGGACTGCTGAGCCCACTCCCATTCTTCTCGACACGGTGGCCTGGATCTGAAACAGAACAGAGGAGCTGATTTTCCTGGCATGACCAAGGAATTTTTGCTCATAAAATTAAACAAAAACCAGGAAAAAAGAAGTAGGATAGTATTAAAAAAATAAAATTTGTTTCTATGTTCCTTTTGCTTATTACAGAAAATTGTAAGGTTTGCACACCCATGAAGCAGGAATAAATCAGAAATTGAGTTGCTAGTGACTGAGGCAGATGATAGACAGGAATACTCCTTTAGCAGAGAAAGCATAGATCCTGCAGTGCCTGAGGAAAGTCATTCACTTGTAGGTGTCAAAGGTAAATCCAGAAAATTATTTTGACAGAATACGCTGGCAAAATGTTTCAGAAAGAATCTTTTTAGGTAGATTATGGTTCATAGATAACACCGAGAATCAGTGCCAGGAGTGAGGATTTCCATGTATGCAGAACGTGGGATGCTCTGTGATTCCATTACTGGGATGCAGATAGTAAGTGAGCTCTAAAAAAGGCTCCCTATATGCCTCAAAAAAAGTCAGTTGAAGCTGGGCGTTGAGTTGTCAAGAAGTGGTTAAAGGGCAGAGGAGAAGTGGTTTATTTTTGCAGATCTAGGATAGAAATCTACCTTTCTGTACCTATGTTGTTACATTTTTGCTATAGAAAAAGCTCTGGCAGCTAAGAAGTGCTGAGGGTTGTTCCAAAAAACCACCATAAACTATAAAATCTTATGAACAAATGCAAAAAAGTTACATTTAGAAGACAACTGTTGGAAACTTAGATTAAAAGAAGATCTCAGTGACTTTTCTAATAGAAGAAAAACAAAAACAACAGCAAAAATCATAAAATAGATTCAAGGACCTCTCTGGGTTGGGGAAGAGCAAACTAAAAAAATAAAACAGTCTGCAAAAAGAAACTGAGAAGGCAAGATCTTACATGAAATTTTCTATTGTTGAAGACAGACCTAGCTGAGCCCAAACATCAGTAGAAAATAAGAGTTAGGGGCACAAAAGGGGAAGAATTTTCAAACCACCTAAAAAAAAAAATGCTCTCTTGAATACTACTCTTAAACTGTTCAAAAGCCATTTCTTTACAAGATTCTCCAAAGGCTAAGACAGAAAATACAAATATCCAGTTCAGTGCAAGCATCAGTTAGTTATATCCATTATTTATTAAAACAACCACTAGCTGAAACTGAAAGTGGTCACATTTTTTTTAAGCAGATCTTTATAGTAGTCGCTGCTCCAGTACTCAATTGTTGTCCTTCTTTATACCTTACTATGTATTTATCATGTGCCTTAGCAGTTTATGCACACTAGTGATTTAATCAGATCTTGAAGAGTTCTTAAAGAAAAGATACCCTTTTAAAACCAAAAATTTCAGAATTTTTGTTTGTTTATTTATGTTTTAGTTTGGCTTGTTTTTTCAAGAGTTTTCTGTTAACAATCCATTTAGCCTTCTTCATTGTGAAATCTCAGATAGAATTATGGTGTAGACCTGCAGGGAAATTTGGAAGAAATATGGGGTCCTGCTGCTGAATGTGATTTGTCATGAAACAAAACCCCCCTTGCTGGGTCACTGGGCCCACCTAATTGAAAGGCCAAAGTAATTCAGACTCTCCTGAAGTCATTCACTCAACTATTAGTCTTTTACTGCCACCAGCCTGACTGACATTGGCCACATTCCTGCCTTTCCTCTTGCTAAGGCAGGCAATACCACAGCCCTCCAGTGAAAAACAAAGACTGGAGGAAGCTATTCTGTATCTTAATTATCCTTCATTGAGCCAACAGTATTCCTACTCTCCACCTGCTGTGGTCACCTACCTCTGCTCTGGCTCTCCCAAGGTCACAAAGCTCAACAAAGCATTTTTAAACCACTCTGCAGAAGGGGAGCATTTCACAGTGGGGCTTTCTAGATGTGGGTTAATTTGCTTCTGTGACCACCACAAATACTCTTTCCCATCCAGCTTCCCTGAGTGTGAGATATTTATAATCTTAGCACGTGTACCTTAGAGAGAAACACTGCCAAGTTTTGCAGCTAAGATATCAGGCTGTATATCTGAAATGAATGGTACCTTATCCTGGACCAAAGGGTGAGGAGTCTCAATGATCAGAAGGCTAGGAGACAGAAGGTGTAAAGATATATTTGAGCACCAGGGTTCAGATGCTTGACAGTCACAAGGCAAAGAATTGGAAGCAAGTTCCCCTGTGGCATGTGGCATTTTCCGGACATAAAGGTGACACATATTCAGTCTAGACTTGGGAGTATGGATTTATATAGTGCAGACAAACACATCTGCTGGATGTGTAGTCCTCTAACTTTGGATAAATCATTGACAGAGGAGTGGGGGGAGAGGGGGTAAAAAGAGATATTTGTTGTTCCCAGGTGGTTCTTTTGATGGAAGATTGTTTTGCCACTGGAGACTGAGTAAGAACAGCTCCCAAACATCTCAAATCTCAACTTCTCCCATGGAATCTGAATGTGAATTGGAAGAATATCTACATACAAAGAATGTCAATGCAAACAACAAAATAAAAAAAATTAAAAGACAAAAAAAACTTCCTTCTTTTTCTGGTGAGCTGAATGAAGATTTGGCATGAATGATGAACAGTGAAAAATATTATCCTTCAAGAGCAAAGTGCAGACCTCAGTAAACAAACGAACACTTTGGTTTTCTCTTTGTCCTTTCATGAGAGCAAAGAAAGTTCACCTTCTTTGTGTCCAATCTCTTGTGACTGAATTGCCTGCATCTTTTCATTAGAGTATAAATAGGCATCTTTAACTTCCAAGAAGAGAAAACTCAAACTGACTAGTCAAAAGGCAATGAAAATAAAAGGCTTTTAATTCAATCTCTCATTGCCTACTCTGTCTGCTGGGAAGGTCCATGTTGTCAGGACTTTTGGTTAATATATTGATTACCCAAGTAAGAGAAAATTCAGTAATTCCCTCCTGGTCATTATGAAATTTGTTTTCTGTGCCAAGGCACAGATCCCTGCAGCCCTCTTTTCTCAGTAGCTTCTCTGCCTGGGCTGCAAGCTCCTAATTGCTTCCCTTGTCTCTCCTTACTAATTGCTAATATATCCCACAGCCTTCTGTGGAATCAGGCCCTGTAACTACACAGAGAAGGGACAGTTTCCCTCCTTTTACTAACCCATTTGTTCTCTTCTTGAACAAAAAATTGTATCTCAAAAAACAAGCCTATAAACAGAACAAGCAGGTTTATGGAATAGTCTGTCAATAGCCTTCAATCTGCAATTATTTCCTGCTCTGTCCTCATTCAGCAGTCTTAATGGACACCATTCTGAAGAACACGTGCACCAGAACACCCCCCTAATTTTTACAATCTGAAATACTTACACTTAGTACTAGCCCTTCTCTATTTACTGAATGCACAAAGCCAAATATCCCCAGGCTTCAGAAAAGTTTGCATTTGTAGCTGAACTTTCTGGCTTGTATCCAGCTCTGATTAGCAGCCAGACTTTCTGTGTTGGCCCCTCACAGATGATGTGTTGCAAAAGCGTCATTGAGACATTGCTTCTTCCTCACTTTCTCCAAGTATTTTTGGTTTATATGTCATCACAGCTGGCCACTTTCTGTATAGTTCTGGAGGCAGATACACCTTGGAGGCAGATGTACATTCAGATTGCTTGGCAGCTGATGGTGTATTGCTGGAGCCAGAAGAACAAGATTAGAAGGTGAGATAAACATATGTTTTTATCTCTCAAATAAAGATAGGCTTCTGTTGTACCTTCACTGTGAAATTTTGAAGCATTCAAAGGGACCTGAATTATGAATTTGTAGCAAAGGGAGCCTTTTTTCCGCAAGATAAAACATCAGTTGCTTTCTACCATTTCTGGTACTTTTTATAAATCAAATAAAAATGTGAAACTTGTTTTTATCACTCAAAACAATGGCAAATTATAGATATGAATTTTGATCAATAACTATCAATCAATGTTATAGAAAGTGGTTAGTAGCCCTGAGTATCTATAGCAAGAATGTAGGGTGTTCCTACATAGTATGTAGGAATAGCACAGGCTTTATTTCACAAACCTCTAGAGTGACTTTGGAGAAGCTACAGACTGACAGTAGTGCTCTGCAAAGGTCAATATGTGATTTCCTATTAGTTACAATAAAGCAAAGAAAGAAGATTTAATCTTGAAACATTTGTGTTTCTTTATATAAACCAAAAGCCAAATAATTTACCTTTATGAACAGTGATCTTTAGAGAGTGTTTTGAGATGCTTGACTGTAAAATTTTTACTTTTGCTCCTGTTTGTGGTCATCTGAGCTTTTTAAGCCCAGAGGAACCTTTAAAAAGACATTTGAAAGTTTTTTATGCTTTGGAATACTCCAGTATTTTTAAATGTCTATGGTTCTGTTGTTAACACTGAAATAAGACATAATGGTATGAAAATCAACACAGGGTCGGTCTGTTCAATGCAAATATAAAATATTCAATGGGAGGATAAATAAAGCATTATTGCTTTTAGGTCTCAATAAATGTAATTAATCACATTTATCATTAATCATATAAATACCTTGATTGATTTGCAGTGAACTATTCTAAATCTGAAGCTCCTTGTTAATGACTGAACTTACTGCTTTGTAGGAATATATGGAACTAGAATGATCTGTAAATATTCTATTCTCCCTTGCACAGGAACAAAAAAAGGAGAGTTGGACAAAAGGACAATGGACACAGTGGAAAAGCAATGCCATTTCAGAAAGCTCTTATTATTATAAATAACACATACACTTCACTTAAAGTTTACAAAGCTGTTATTGATCTGGTGCAACAAACATGACACAGAAAAAAGAGAGATTCTGATTCTCGTGATGTTGGTTTTACATGACACACATTATTTGGATAGCTGAGTGGCTGTCATTCCAAACGTAAAATGGTAAAGTAGAGCACAGTCCTATGACAATTAATTATTTAGTTGCAAGTTGGTGAGTGCATGTTTTAAAATCTCTCCTGAGAAAATTTCTTACAAAGTAAAAAAAATTGTGAATGGTGTATCACTTACTATAGATTTTCTCCCTGCACTTGCAAAAAAGGAACAATGCATACAGTGTTTTTATATTATTACATTAGTCAACTTGATCTTTGCAAAAAGTAGTTCTGTGAGAGAATCAGTGCATTTGAAAGGTGAAACTAGAAATCCCTGTGTTAAAAAAACAGGGATTAAATTAAAAATCCAGGTTTAAAAAAAAAAAAAAAAGTCTACTTTTATCTAGGCCATACAGTCTTTAGAGCAAGGTTTGCCACAAATAAGTTCATGTCCCAGGATTAGAAAATAATACAAACTTACAAAAACATCACTCCATGATTTGGTTCTTGAAGCAGTAAATTGTGCCTTAAGGCTTTGCAGAATAAAGAGTTTAGAAATTTAAGGTTCAGCCTCAAGCATTATTGTCCTTGATAGAACAGCAGGAGGTAAGGACTGCAGGCAAAATTATGATAGCCTGAAGCCAACCCAGCTGCAACAGGAGAGAGAGAAGCAGGAGCCAGACAACCCGACAATGATAAGGCAGCAGCAGGACAGCAGTATGAAAAGCTGAACCCAGCCAAAACTGGAACCACTCTATTATCAGCAACTGGAATTTGAGTTATAGAAAGGCATTGTTTGATTTGTGAAGAAGAGATGACATAATTATCGTCCTTGCATTAGTCTCACTAGGAACTGAATGCTGCAATGAGTTACAAGAAAAATTATTTCCCAGTAACATTCAATGAGGAGATGAATAAGACTTGCAAATAGCAACAACAAGCTGTGTTATGAGGGCATGATTAAGTTACAAGTCCAAGCAATCCAAAGTTTGAACCAAAAGCACTCAGAAGTTTGGCCAGTCTTTTTATAATCCCTTGTGTGCATATGTTATGAGATGACCATGAATTGCATACTCATTATTTTCTGAATAGGAAGCATTCTTCCTTGAAGTGCACAAAATGGGTGACGTTCACTGGGCAAATGTTCAGAATTGTCTAATTTTGCCAAGAAATGTTTTGCCTGACCTCATTCCTCTGTTCTTCAAGATAACCTAATTGGTTTGGCAAAGATTAAAAAAAAGAACATTCACAAATGAAAACAAACAGAACAGTCAGAGGCACGTGTCCAGGCTGTAAAAACATAGTTCAACTGCTTGAAGTTTTTAAAACTTATTAGTAATTTTTAAAAGTTTTTTATGATGAGCAATAAGAATGAGTCCAAGCAATAGGTAACAATTTTCTTGTTTTCATGGGCAATCTGCTCCAAGTTCAAAGACCACAAATAACTCCTAATTTGGTTTAATTTTTTTATAAAGATTATATTTATACCAGAACTGTATGCAACACTGTTTCTACTTGTGCTAATGTAGGATCTCAGAGAATGGGGGAATACCGTGAGGACTTCTAGCACTTCCTTTTCTTGGGAATCCAATTGCATGAAAAAAATATATTTAATCTTTGACTGGATTAAGAGATGTTATACTGTTCTTAATTGCTACAAATATTGGGAATTTTACCAATGTATATTGGCATGCATTAATTTCCACATACAAGACAGTAGGAATAATTGTGAATTCTCTGTATTAACAAAAAATAGCAACACAGAAAGTTAAATGTCCAGTGATTAGTTGCCAATAGCAGATAAAGTAGTTTTAGTAAATTTTCTGAGAATGCATCTCTTGCATAAATAACTCTTGATATAATTTAGTTGTTGCTGTGTTATTCTTCGTTCTCTTTCATATTTTTCTATCTGCTTGTCAGTCTTTCTGCTGTCTGTCTGCCTCTTTGTTTGCAGCCACCAGCTTTGTTGATCCAGTTCACAGCAGTTTACTGGTTCACTTGTGTCCAAAGCACAGAATTCATAAGTGTGATTTTGCATTGCAGTCAAAATGCCTAATTTAATTCTTCCAGACACATATATCTCACCCAAATGGACATATCTGAGTTTGACCTGATCAATATTTTTGTTTTAAATTTCAGTTTCTTATCTAGCTTCTGGCCTGAGTGGAAATAGGTATTTCATGTCTCATCTTATCTACAATGAGCTTCCAATTGTTTTTATGTGTATAAGTGCTGACTTGAAAATGAAAGTTCTGGATGTTCAAATACCAAATAAGATGCACACACGAGTAAAAAAATCTACATTTCTATGAATTTCTTCTGGAGTTATAAGGAAAGAAAGGAGTGAAGTTAATAAAATCAGTTGAGGACTTGTTTTAAACAAATAGTTTTTTCAATTCATATGCATCCAAGGAATACTTTATTTTGCTACTTTTCTTGAAGTATTCTTAGATGGTTTGTTTGTAATTTAGATCCTATGAGCTGTGTTCTTATATAATATGGTTTTTTCTCAGTTATGCTACCAGTAAAAAAAAGCATAAAACTAATGATAAAAAAATTTTATAACACAAAATTCTACTTTTTAAAATCACATCTCTTTCTGTACAAAGAAAACATCAGTGGAAATCATGCATTAAAACCTTGAGTGTGCATTCAAATTTGAAACAAAGTGATAAATGCAGGTGGCAGATATTTGGGATGAATAAATAGTTTTCTTTTACAGTGTTAAAAACCATGCTTTTGACAAAAGTGCTAGGATTTATTTGAATTTCTCTGTAATGGATTATCAAGTGTCAAACCAAAGCCATGGTAAATTTTACTAACAATAAATACTGGTTCTTGATGCTGTAGATTTTTATTGTTAGTGGCATTTCTTTTGTATCCCTGTGTTTTGTTACACAGATTGGAGCAAAGCACTGTGTGATTTGAAGTGAATGGACACCTGAAGATGGCAAGCAGCAGCCACAACATGATGCCATAGAAGCCATCACATTTCAGAGGATCCAATCCTTTCTGGAGCTTTATAATGTGCACATAACCTTTTTATGTACTCAGGAGGAAGACAATAGACAGCAACCACGGTGTCCTCTGTCATTAAGAACAGACAGGAGGCTCCCTAGGGAAAAAAACGTGACTCCAGATTTTCACCAAGGGACACTTTTCTCAACACTGCTAGAGTACATTTCTATTAGTCCCACAGGGAGAGGATTAGCTCATCTACCATTTGTCATCTTGTCTACACTGCTCTTTTAGACCTCTTATCTGAGTAATGGAGAAAAACAAATGGAGGAATTCCTTTCCTACAGTGACTGTCTCCCCAGTGATGGCAGAGGAGCGACCTGGCCAAGTGGCTTGGTCTACGCACCTAATTATTCATAGAAAAAAAAGACCTGCTATTCCTAGGTCTTTCAAGAAACGTAAGTGGAACCTTATACCTGAAATTCTTCTGTGTCCACCCTTGGAAATGTGACATTCCACATCTCCCATACAGAGAAGCTATTTAATTTTTTTTAAAATTATAGCATATTTTACTTACAGCCTATCATTTTCCTGAAGAAATGGAGAAAAATTGGAAGTGGACTCAGCCTAAAGGAGTTGAGAAAAACTGTGCACTTGCAAATAGAATGGTCAAAACTTGAAAGAAATTTTGCTAGAAAGTTGCTTCCCATAGCATGAAAATCTAAGAGCATATACATATTCTTAGGAAAATTAGCTATTTTGGTATCAGCAAAACTGATAAACTTTTGTTGCCATTGGATCCTTGCCCTGAAAACCACTGCACCCTCCATAGAAGGAGCAGCACCTTCCAAGACTTGCTGTGACAAATGCAAGGTCCAGGAGAGCAAGCACTGTGGAGCAGTGTACTGAGCTGCACATGTGGGCACCCATCAGCCAGTTCATGGATGCTGATGGGCTCCTGGGCTATCACCCACAGATGGGTGAAAACTATGTTGTTCTGCATGTCTTTCCCTTTAGAGAGAAAGGTCAATCTATTCTTTTTTCTTTATTACCTTTCCAGAGATTCTCACATGCTTTCTACGAGTTTAATTACTATGAGTGTAAATAAATAAGTGAGTACTACATAACTAATAAGAGCTAAACTTCACATGAATTTCTGAGTTTAAGAAGCCAGAAGCCTTAGATTTCTGTGCCCTTTCGAAGGATGCTTGAAAGTATCTGACTTAGTGTTTTACACTGATGATTGGCCACATCTTCAAAATAAACTAAGTTGTCGTGGTAGGTGTGGTGTGGTGCCAATACTAGGGAATGAAAACAGCCCAGGGTGAACACAGCCACAGTAAAGCTGAGAAGCACTGTGGTATTAGGAAAGGATTACCTCCTTTTCATGAACTGTCCAGGACAGTGAAGCTGTATGTGTTCCTTGAAGCTGGGTGAAGTCCCTGGGCAGAGTCACTGGATAGCAGAAATGCTGTCTCTGGCCATGAACTGGTGCAGGACTGCTCTCTGCCTAACTGAATCTGACCCCTAATGTCATACATTAACATTATGCCTAAATATGAGAGTTGTATTTTTCCTTATAATTAATCTCCTCTGGCATACATTCAATCAATATTGATGGAAATGAACATATGTGGTTTTATTATTTGGTTAAAAAATATCAAAAAACTTTCCAGAAAATCAAATATTTCCCTGAAAAACCAGGGAAATCAAATGCAGAAGCAGAAAACCAAATGCAACAGCTCCCCATTCTTTTTCACTTTTTTTTTTCTAGTGAAAAAAAATGCCTGGAAGATCACAGAATGCCATATCAGTTTCCAATTTTTCCAATGAACATAAAAATAATGACTGCTCCTTTCAGCTCCATTCCATACCTGAACACCAGAAATGTCCATATAAATATATGGAAAGGTATGTGTATTTATTAAAAACCGTAACAATAATTTTAAAATATTTATTCTCATTTATATCAACAGAGATTATGTCCAGCAGAATGGTGCATTTGTTTTTTGCTTATCATTTAACTTTTTTTCCGACTTTATAAAGGGAAAATCTTCTCTGTCTTTTTTTTTTTTTT
>VZTR01020556.1:0-76931 GCA_013400775.1 Chaetops frenatus
GGAGGAGACTGCCAGTGTCTAGAGGAGGAATTCCTTTTTTTGCTTGGAGTTTCAGAATCTGTTTTCTTGAAAGCCGTTAATTAAACATTAATACACAGAAGCCAGCAAAATAAAAAGACTGAATAATATCTATGATATTATAATACTCCAAAAGTGACATGACTGACTTTTTGTCAGCTGTATTTATTATTAGCATCTATAACTGCCATTTTTCTTCCTTCTGTTTGACACAGCATGAAGTACAAAGAATAAATAGATTTTAAATATACAGTCCAACAATGACAAGAATAGTTCTGAGAGACAGAACTGATGGAGTTCTCTTGGGAATGAGGGAGATGATTTGAATTGTGTACACAGACATTGCTTATTTTCTATGTCTTTACCCAGTAATAAAAAGGGCATGTACTCAGTACACTTTGGTTTATCACACTGGTCTGATAAGCCATCAGAAAATCAGTTGTAACTGGTATACAAAATTTAAAACTTTAATAGCTTTAGCAAACACAAAGATACAAAAGCATTTCGAAAGTTATTTCCTTACTGCTTGCCAATGTAGTGTGGGCTGCAGATGACATCATGGCTCATTAGCACTAATAGAGTACCTTTGCCCTGGATGGCTGTTCTTCTGTAAAGTTTTGTTTTAATAAACAAAATATCTCAGCACTTCTGAGAGAAAAGCATCTGGCATGAAGCTGATACTGCATTTTAAGCTTCCAGTTCCCAATTAAACATATGATAGAATAGTACTTTTTGCTTGTGTTTCAGAATTCTGACATTCATACATCATCAATAACAAACTCCACATTTGTTATGGGTCACATATTATATTCAAATCACCTCAATATCATGTTATTAAGTATTGCATTAAAAACTAAACTTTGGAATTTTCTCACAGAAAGCTCAGTTATTAAATTTCTGTCTTAAGCACATCTAAAGGTCAGGCATTTTCATAAACTGGGGATAAAAATGCCAACAACATACCTTTGTTACACTCTCATACCAGCTGATAAGAGAGGACATTGAGCAACGTATTCTGTTCTGTGAAACTTGCACACAGTCCTCATCTTCCATTAAGTCCACATCTATATCACAGTTCATCAGCTGCCCCATCAGCTTCTGCATCAGATTTTTTATGCCTTCACAAAACATTTTTAGAAACGTGGTAAAGACATTTGGCTATCTGGCAATACTTCTCTATTTTGTACTACAAAAAACTACCCCAAAGATATTACTCATTATTTTCCACATTTCTAATTATTCTCCTCCTGTCTCCAGAATGCACATCTTGTGCTCTTGAAAGCATTAATGATATGCATGCTTTTAAGGCAATTTGCCTAGACAGCAACAACCGAGGTTAAGGTGTTGGTCTTCCATCTTTCCCTGAGCTGCAGCCACATGCTTTTAAGAGTGACCTAAAAATAAGTAAGGGAGTCAACCCACAGAACTGAGGATGTTGCCATAGGTGATTTTAATCTTTTTACTTAAAAAATAAAAAAGGAGCAAGGAGGGTGGGACAATTTTATCCTACCCATTCTCTCACTAAATAATATGACTGTAGGCATTTAAAAAGAGGAATGCATACATACACTGTCCAATATAACAAGAAGAAAACCAACTTATGATATCAACATGTGACACATTAAGCAGCATGTTCTTAGCTGTTACACTACAGCTAAGTAGCATTTCAATCTTCACTATTTCAAACAGAACTGGATACCTCTCAAAATACAGTAGGCACTACTGCTCTGGTGACACAAGTTTGAGCAAATCATTGGAAAGTCTTCATGATCCCTCTGTCCATTATTCTTACATTTATGGGCAAAAGCTAGAATTCCTAGCTAATTGATAACTTATTCAAAAGAAGCAGCTATACTTTTGCAGTATTTACCTGGGCAATCTTTGGCTTCCAACAAGGCTACATAAGGAGTAATGCTATCCTGAAAGACATCTGAGAGGCCTCTGAAAGTCAAGTCATGATCTGTAACATTTACACCTAGAAAAAAAGGGATAAAATTTTAAGGGCATTTTTTCCATGACTGGTGAGCACAATGATTGAACAGTAAACTGAACAGCAGACAAAAACCAAAAGATACTTCAAATATTTAAGGAAATAACAAAAAGTATCACATCAGCTGTGAGGAAAGATGAAAAACTAGCACAAGATTAAACATACATGTTGACAGTCCCTGATTAGGGGAAACAGGGAGTCACTGTGAATACCCTTCATCATATAGCTTGGTGGGGTTTTTTAAAGAAAGTTTTCTCAAGGGTGCAAACCTGCAAGAAGCAGGACTGGCTTTCTAACATCCCTCAGAAGCCATCCACGGCTGTGTAGGGTCTCCAGAAGAAGTTAAATTCACCTTTTCTAGAAGAAGAATACTGTATCCATACCTAGATCCTCTCATGGCTCATGTAAAGAGGAAAATTACTGTAAATTACTGTGAAACACAGTCTGAATTTACTATGAACAACTTAGTATTTACTGCCTTTGTTAATATCCTTAATCCACCAAAAAATCCTCCAGTCCCTCCAGAAGGTAGTTCAGAGCTTCTTCCACATAAATATTTGAAGCAGCAGTTTTTCACTTTCTATTACCTACAAAAGGAGAGTACCTCTCACTCTTTGTTAGTGCCTACATGGTAACTTTGAAGCACAGGTCTGATTTTAATTTCGCTACAATAATCCACTGAAAATGGGATCAACTTGCCTTGAATCAGGTTTAGGATTTACAGTTACAAACTTCAGAAAGAAAGGAGAAGGGACGGAAAAAAAGAAGACTCCAGAACTTCACTAACTTTACCTCCAGCTATTTTCTACACCCTCTGCTCTCTTTCCAAGATAAAGACACTACTTTCCTACATGTAAAGATACACTGCAAGGACACACATCAGAAGCACAGAAGCTAGATAATTCCATGGGTGAGTTGTGGAAATCACTCAGCATGCTGGTGTTAGAAACAGGGACGTAATCAAAGCTTCTCCAGCGTCTCGAAAAAAACCCCTTGAATGGCTACCAGCTGCTTAAAACAGACCTATAGGAGAGTTGTTGACTTACTGGACTATTAAGCAACATAGACAAAAGGGGAAGGAGGTTTCATCTGACTTCCTTCTCCCTGCCCAATATCTTCTGTTGCCATGTGTGAAGCTGATATTGCTCACAGTAATTGCTGGGAGTCAGTAAGTTTCTCTGATCTGTCTCTGAGTTTTAATCAGATGTACATAACCAAAAATATCTTTAAGAAATTACCTAAGATAAGAGCAGCAGTAGGGATTTCTCTGAACTTCATCCTGCAAGTCCATTCTGTTGTCTTCTCTTGAAACTCAGAATGAGATCGACTCAAAAAACTCACCAGATTATCAAGCAACTGCTTATTCAAGTCTTCCTGTATTTGCTGCAGAGAGAATTGATCTATTAAAATGTGAAAACACCCCTGTATCTTCCTTTTTCTACTCCTTTACTGCATAATCTTTAACCCTTAAAACTACAGGATTGTAAATCTTCCTGTGATCTAAAAACCACGCTAACTTACTCATTGTGTGGCAAACAGAGACATTTCCCATCTTGGATCATCTGGTCAAGTGCCTCAACAATAATCTGAAAAGCAAGTGAGCTTAACTGTGTTGTCACACTACAGGCTTTAAAGAAGGAAAAAAAACCAACACACTGACAAAGCCTAAGTGACATAGGCAGAATAAAACAATATAATTAGTTTTTGTAATAGTGTTCATGGAAATTCTTATTCCTCCTTCTCACCTTACAAAACACCCGTAAACATTTTTCTGAGAGATCTAAATGAGAGCAAATATTCTACTCCTCCAAATTTAATTTGGGATGAAAGAAATAAAATAGTAATAAAGGAAATTATTAAATGTTTTATAGGAAAAAATATTAAACCACATGACTGCCATGTTTGTTACACTGTCTTTTGACCTTCAGGATGATTTTCACACAATTTGTATAAGCAGGAAAATATGAAAAGGTGAGAGACAGTGGGGGGAGATAAGACTTTTAAAGGCAAATATATGACAGTAACATTTTGTATTTCTTTTCTTTGTCTGTGTGCCTTTGAAAATCTGTCCTTAAACCAAGATATGCCTTCTGCTAGTACAGACTAAAAAACCTCCTGTACTCTGAAGTTCAGGATGTCAATGTATACTCCAGAACACAGATGTTAGAAACAAGATTAAACCCTTGTTCCAAACAAAATCATCATTAAAGATTTATTAGCAACAAAAAGTGACACAGCAGTGAACCTGATTTTAAGCAAGGTGGCATAGGCCATCTCTAGCAGCACTGAAGAGGCCGCATTTCCAGGAGACTGCACATGATGCCTGCTCAATAGCCTGAACTCCATTTCCATAATACAGAAGAGCTTCTGTTGGTCTCCTAAATAACTGATAAAACTGTACACAAAGTAATTTTAGTATTTTCATCCTCTTCTCACTGAAGAATACTCCTCTGGCCTTTCTGATGTTGACTGTGCAGCTCAGAACTCCTGCTCTATAACTTCTATGCAACACAGAACAAATTGTAACATGACATTTTTGAAAGAATTTACACCATCCGTGTTATAACACCATTGTAACAACTTCTGTATTACCACAGATCCTGTAACAATCCTCTGAGCTTCTTGTACCACAACACTTCTGTTTCAGATTCCATCAAACCCTGAGCTTTCTGTAATAGCTATTGTTTTTGTTAAGCTGACCTAAACAAGAACCTCAATTCTTACTCTGCGTGATTACAGTATATATTATTTCTTCCATTGTGCACTTGTGATGATGGAATTCAACCTGCCACAGCATTACACATTTACTTAGCTTTCTTAAAATATATTAGTCTTTTTTTTTTGTCAAAACAACTTTGTTACTAGCATTGTTTTGATAATGTTCCAGAAAGTTCACCAGGCTGCTCTGCATCTCAAGTGACCATGTCACTTACTTGCATGCCATTCTCACTCTGGAAAAGTCACAGGAACTGGAAGTTCAGCTACTGACATGACACCAGGTTTCATCATGACTATTTGTTATGTGGTCTGAAAACCATCATCTTCATATTAGAGCTAAAATTACTGTATTTTAGCCCTGCACTTTGCCACTTTGTTTCTAGCCTGGATCCCCGTAGAACTAAATCTCACCTCACAGGAGAAGAATGTTTCTGTAACCCCTTGATGAGATTTATCATAAGAACATTTGCAAGGCCATTTCTGACAGCAGGGGCTCAAAACTGGCATATGTTGCAATACTGAAAGAAAAAAGTCCAAAATTCACCTTCCAAAAACAAAGGTCAGTTCCCGCCACACTTCTGCCAGCTTTTCAGTTGTGAGAAGCATGAAAGGATGTCATCACCAGATGACAGATGGTGCTGACAAAATCATAACACAGTTTATGGTGGACATACAAAGGCCAAGAATGCTCTCCAACGCAGAGAGCAAATCCTCTTCTCAACACCTCAGGCAGATAGCAGAGAACCAGGAAAACACCAGCACATGCACAAGGCCTACCAACAAATCACCAGGCAGAAATGCCTTGGAAAAACCTTTGGAGAATGTCCTGCATTCTTAGCACACAACCAGAACCCCTGGAATAAAAACCCAAACCATCAAGCCCCATGCTTCCCATGTTCTCTGCCATGGATCAGGTTTTGAATGCATGTAAGAAACGAAATCTTGACTAGCTAAAGCTCTCACCTACCTGGTCTGACCTTATAGGTGATGCTGCTTTGAGGAGTTCAGACTAGAGACTTTCTAAGGTCTATTCCAACCTAAACTATCACACCATTTTACATGTAAGAACAACCGTCAGCTCCATGTTTGCCAACAGTGGCATAAAAGGATGATGACTCAAAATTCAGTAGGAAAAATACCACAGATACACCAGAAACAGTATGAAGAAAATTCTCTGTGTAGCAGCAAAAATAACTGCAGATAATCTCCCCTTGGGCAACTCAAACTCTAAGGAAATGCTCATATCAATATGTCAGTAAAGGAGGAACTGTCTTCCATCAGGAGAAGTAAGACTAGAAGAAAGTATCTGGAAAATTCCTAACAGCCTCAAAGAAAACAAGGGTAGGAACAGAATTAGAGGAATTTATGAGCTTAGCCCAAGGGTCTAGATTTTAAGCTACATCAATCTGGCCTCTACTGCACATCCCAAAACAAACTTTGGGAAAAAAATTCTCGTAACATCTATAGAGCCCAAGAGCAGGCAGAAGAATATGGAATACTTGCCCAGAATCCATGACACTGAATAGAGGAGGAAATCCCTGCTGTATGGAAGCAATTACTCATACTATAATGCAAACCAGCTGGCTACGGGGACACAACCACAGCATGCCATGTAACACACAACAGTCAGGAGGCCACAGTTCAGTATGAAATTAACTCTGACCCCCACCACACAACCCCCTTCACACCATCCATACTAATTCAATAGGCTGTATTTGCAGCGGTGTCATGTCATTCTGTATTTGACATCCATGAAGCTGTGTTCACATAAATCCACTGTGAATCCCAGGCTGCTGTGTATGAATTCTGGAACACTGAGGTCAAGACCAGCCTAAAATCCTCAAAGGTCTGGCAAGCATTAACTGAATTGAAGGCAGGAAACAGCAGTATGCTGGGAGTTAATAAAGAAGACAATTAGTAGGAAGAGAAGCTTAGAAGCAGCAGCTTGAAGCATCAAAAGTGTACAGTTCTGTGGTTACAAGTAATGTGTTCTTGATGCATTTATTACTACTCTTTTCTATTCTGGACAGGAAACACTTCTGGCCCTTCTACTGCTTTAACTTACTGCCATGCACTGTTAAACATGTCAAAAAGACCCCCAGAAACAAAGTAGTAAGCAGTATTGTTACCAATCCAAAACACCACTTTAGTGTCAGGCACAAGACTCACCTCTGTTTCCAATTTGATCTGGTTCCATAAAGACTGACAAGTGACAAACCGTAGCTCAGTATCCTTTGAATCATCACCTGTGCTTCTGAAATCATGAGCTGGAAACACAGAAAGCAAAGGAAAGCACATATAAGCTCATGAAAACAGAACATTTTTTTTCTGAGAATAAAACAAAGGACCCAAATATACACATATGTTTTCTCTTAAGCAATCAATTAATTGCTGGTTATTTGGTAGAATAAGCAAGGGAACAAGCAGAATCTATTACCCAAGAATGTGGGCAAAAGGTAAAGAAGTGGCTTCTATCTCAAGTCCCAGAAAAGCTAAAGACTAAATCTGAGAAACAGCCTTTATTATTAAAGTAAAACAAACAAACATAATCATCATGATCATCATCTTTCTTTTGTTTCAGAAAGTTTTGTGGGTCCACCTGGTTGCCATTTAACGGAGCACCGGCAGTGGTTCGACCTCTAGGAAAGAACCAGGTGACAAACATATTCTCCTAAAGCAGTAAACCCACCCAAATCAAGTCTGTAAATGACAAATGAGAGACATTCCTCCACCTCCATTTTCACTGTCTCTCCTATCACCTCATTTGTATCCCTAAGAAAAACCACTTAGAATACATAACCAACTCTGATTACACAGATCTTAGACTTTCAGTTGAAGAAAATCCAGCCACCACATTATCTGGTAACATACCAAGGCATAATATCCTTTTTTCACTACCAAAACTCAAACTATAGGTGCAAATGTCCTCAGACGGCCTTTTGTGGGGTGTGACAGTATTATCAGCCGTGGATGTGGTAAAGTTTCACAACTGAAGCTTCACACCGGACAGGACTGGGCTTCCAGACTGTTTTCCATTGGACAGATGCACATCCAAGTACTGTTTTAGAACACCACTTTAACCAACTGCTGTGAAAAGCCAAACCAGCTCACCTCTGCCTCTCTCTTTTAGGGCTAGTCCAGTCAAATTTATTTTTCCACTTCAAAGCATTTGCTAACTAGAACAATATGCTTAGTAGTTTAGCCAAGCACTTCTAATCTTGCAAAAATAAAAATATAATAGCCAGCAAGGGGTAAAATTTCAATGTGGTCTAAGTGCACAGGCCTTGGTTGTTGTGGTAACTTGCAATGACAAAAATCTGGCCTCATTACTTTCCTCTCCATCTTTTGCATACAAACTGTCACACCTTTTGACAGCTTTAGTGATTATAAAAGTAATTTAACCTGGGAACAAAACCAGTAAGTTTCCCAACTGAGTCTTAAATAGCAATTATTTAAGATGCATTATTTCTGGTTCCAAGAAGAGTCGGTCCCCAAGTGAAAAGAGACCTGCATACACATCTAGAGAAAATATATACAGCAAATACCAGTGGATAAAAGCCACAAATGGTTTTTCTTCCTTCTTTTCCACGGGAAACTTGGGGAAAATACCCAGAATTTGAGATTTATGGATGGGATATAATTTCTGACTCCCACAGCTTAAAAATGGCTCGTTCAGACCTTTAGGTGAATTGTTTGTTAGTTACTAAAAAACTTACGGTAGCACGGTGAGGAGCTCTCTTGTAAAAAGAGAAGTGCAAAGACAGAGATGGCTTTACAGTCTTGATTGCTGGAGATAAAAAAACCCCAAAATTTACTCTAGCCAATAATTTGCTTGCATTCCTCCAAAGAAATGAGTTGTCAGCAATCAAGGAGCAAGAGAAAACCTCACACAGCTATGACAGAATTCATGATATGAACTCAATCAGATGTGATGAGCCTCTCAGCATTTACCCTTCTCAGACACAGAAACATAAATGAAAATGCACTAACCTGTTTTCTCAGACAATCTTCTCTTCTTGGTACTTGGTTTAAAAACAAAGCAGCCCTAGAGAACAGCAAAAAAACCCCAAACAGACTTCAATACAAGCATCAATCTGACTGGCTCCAGAAGCCACTTTATTGTCCTTTTATTTCAGTCCTCCATTAAACCAGTAATTTGCACTGAATTGCCAGCCTCTTAAGAATATCAAGTTACATATTACCCTTCATATTTCTGTTTCAAGCTGGAACACTAGTGGAAGCAGTAACCCAGTGCACTTGTTAGGAATTTTTCATTTTTCCACTATGTTTTATAATTCAACCATCAACTGGGCCAGCAGCAGATTCTTTAAATGTCTCAAAACCTCCAACAGGTTCAGAACTAAAAGGAAATTATTCCCTGGGGACACATCAGTACAGTTTTCTCAGTACAGTTTCAGTTAAAAACAAAACAAAAGGCAAGAGACTGAGCCGAATGAAAAACATAACCCAGAATAATGCAATGAGTATTAGTAAGTCGCTTATAAAAGAAAATGACATGCCCAAGCCACAGTGAACTGCATCCCAACTCAAAAAAAAGTAGATGGTTAGAAGCAGAATGACAAATGATTGGGAAAATGTTCATATAAAACCCTCTGTTCCAAGGAATTCCTGTAGAGAGAAGTCATCTCCCAGTCAGACCTATTTCATCACACAAGTATTAAGCTTTGAATTCTTGAAGATTTTTAAAATTTTCTTCTAGAAAATCTGAAATTTCTTCCCCCATTCTCTCTATGGAAGCTCATCTCTCCTGAAGAGTTATAAAGATTTCTTATATATCAGAAATCACATGCAATGCCCAACTTTCACTGTGAGGTTCTTGTGCTACAGCAAGGGGGAAGGAAACACCTAAGTGTTGGAAATAAATAAACAGACTGATTCAATCCTGTATTTCTCAATGGAGATACTTACACAAGCAAGGATTACTGAACTCAACTTAGGATAGTTCAGCCACTAGAGTAAGAATGATGTAGTGAAAATCAAATACCAGAGGTATGCTCAATTTTGATCACAGTCATCAGTCTGTTCAGACACGTTATTTTCTTTCTTACACAAATAAGAAATTGCAGTAAAATACCAACATTTATATTGACCCTCTCTGAAAAACAGCCTCACGAACTGGAGATGCCCTCAGATACATTCCATTTTACCACGTATATTAAGGACCATTTCAAAACAACTGGACAAAAATTGTGGTTATTCTACAGGTGCTAAACACTCTGGAACAATTCCACTGCAAAAAGGTGTCCTACAGATTTATTTGTGCTGCTGCATGCACAAATGGAATTGGCTCCAGTAACTATAAATCATATACACAAAAGAAGAGTGTATGCTTAACCAAACCAAAGACAAATACTGCTGAATGCTTTACAAGCATTGGCTTTTCCACACCACTGAATGTGGCTGAGGCCAGAATATAAAACTAAAAAAGGAATATTACATATAAGATGTAGGAGGCAAGGTGAGGGGACAGGATTCACTGCCAGCTATCAGGCAACAGCCACTCTCTGAAGTTAAATCCAGCTGTTTCAGACTAAGTTTTAAATTTGTTTGGAAGCACTTCACTTCTGGAAATAATAACCTGCACAGTGCCTTCCACACCAAAGGATGCAGCTGCACATCACGACTCAGAGAAAAACAACAGAAGGGGCAGGAGTCTTCCTGTGACGATAAAACACGCGCTGTGAACCACTGCTGTTGTTCACTGCATGATCAAGCAAGAGGTGAAATAAGTTAAATGTTTCAATCCAACACTTTTAAGTCTGGCTATGCATTGACGCTCTGATGAATGCACTGTCCCTACTGCCAGCTCTGCCCACAGCCCACATAAAAGCTTTCAATTCGGAAATATCAAGGCAATAACAGATATTTAACATCACGTGTGGGGGGACAGCAATTTTATTTCTGTTTATTTGTTGAATTAGCTCTGGGGCAGGGGGGAGGGGTGGGGTGTGAAGCAATGAGTGTGGCAGCAAGCGATGCCACCAGACTTCGGGTGGAAGCGGCAAAACCTACAGCCACAACACCCCTGGCTCTGTTCTGGGTGAGATTTACTCCAGGTAGGAACGGGTTTTGACGTGCCAGGAGGGCAGCGGGCAGGTGGCACTGCGGGGTCGCTCACCACTCACGGTGTGACTCTAGGACTGCCCCGTGCAGGGATCAGGACTGGACTCCCTGGTCCTTGTGGTTCCCTTCCAACGCAGGACACTCTGTGATTCTGTGGGACTGCGGTGAGGGCAAACAGCGCCTTACGCAAAGCCAGACCGGGTTTGGATGAAGAGCCAGCAAAGCTTTGTGAAGGGGCGGGCGGCGGCACAGGGCAGCCGGGAGCCCGGGCACCAGGGAGGCGGGAAAGGCAGCGGCTGGGGGAGGCGGCAAGAGCAGCAGGAGCAGGCGCGGCAGGCGGCGGGCCGTGCCGCGGGGCCAGCTGCCGCACAGGCCGCGCTCTTCCCTGGGGGACCCCCGCTCTCTCCCGCTCCTCACCTTGGATACGGAGCACGTGCTCATGTCGCCCCGCGCCCGCCGCTGCCGGAGAGGAGGAGGAGGAGGAGTTCCCGCGCACGCCCGTTCCCGACGCGCCGCCCGCCTCCCTGCGCGTCCCCGCTCCGCTGCCCTCCCCCTTTCCCTGAGCAATGGTACAGCCCTCTCTGCGCTGCGCAATTCCTCCACCCCCAGGGCAAGGAATGGACCCCTCCTTCCCCTGGGAATGGTACAGCCCAGCCCGCCCCTGGGCGGGCGAAAAGGAGCGGGGCGGGAGGGGGGTAAGGGTCAGCCGTGGAGCTTCCGCCGGGCGGTGCGGCCATGGCAGCAGGTTCCTTCCGGAGGAGCATCGCTTCGCAGGTACGCACCGCTCCTTCCCGCGGCTGGCGCGGAGCGGGAGTGCGCCCTGAGCCGGACGTCCCCTCTGTGCCCTCACAACGGGTCCCCCCTGCCTGGGCGGCTCACAGTGGGCGCGACCGGCAGCGGCGGGCTCGGCGCGCGCTTCCCCTGGCCGGGGGCGCGCCCCGGGATTCCTTTCCCGCTGGGATTGGGGTGGAGTGAGGGAGGGGTAGCGGCCAGCCCTGGAACTCTTCCAGGCCAGGGGGAACGGGGCTCTGAGCAGCCTGGCCTAGTCTGGAAGGTTTGGAACCAGGTGATCTTTAAAGGTCCCTACCAACCCAAACCTTTCTGTCATTCCGTGACTGCCTCAGTCCACCAAGTCACGCGAAGGTTGGATTGAATCCTTCGTGGGGATAAAAAGAAAATCAACCCTCTGTGGTGTTTTCCCTTGACTTTTTCCTAAGGCTCCCTTAACATCTCTTAGGTTTGTGTTTTATTATCTTGTTCGTAATAGTTATGAAGTCTTTGCTGTTTTTTATCTGGGCTGAAGTTAGATTTCAGATATAAAAGATGCATCCCCCGTGGGCATTTTAAACAGGCAGCAGTATTTTTCCTTGGGTCTTCATCTTTTTCCTTAAGCCAGTATTTTCTTTATTTTCAATTTAGCTTTCAAAAGTTTTGGATCTGCCACCAGAGAATTTAATAAAGTCCATATCTGCAGTTCCTGTCTCCAAAAAACGGTAGTTGTTTGCATTTTATCTTACAATGTTGGTCGTGTTTTATTATTTTATGTCATGCCTATTATTGCAAAAGCTTAATAGGATTTTAGGGGAAAAAATACAAAAAAAAAAACCCCAAGCCTTTTAAACCAATCTGATTTAGTAGTTGAATCGAATTAAATCCTTGTATTTTTTCAAGAAAGCTCAAAGTAAATATAATTGCTTACAAGCCTGTACAAATTATTGGCACTGCATGGATGGCAAATGCTTCAGCACTGATAATCTGAATGTGAAACTGCTTAGAGCCAATGTCAAGTTACATGGGATTTTTTTTTGGTGTCCTGCTCGAGAGTTGCAATAATGCTAACAAGTAAATGTTACTTATTCATGAGCATAGTTTTTGTTTGTTCTGAAATGGTGTTCTCACCATATCTACTTTCTGATTGTATTAGAGCAAAGGTGATATTTGGCCTTCTGGTCCAGCTTTCTAAACATAGTGAATCTTCAGATATTTGTGACGGGGTTATGCTTGGCACTTGTCATATGCAGAGTCAGTTTGGATCTGCCAAACCTCCCCAGCATTCCAGCAGATTATTTTCCTGATTTTCATATGTTCTGGTTTTTTCCAGGCATGTTGCTGATTTCCAGCTCTCCATTGCTTCTGTAATAGAAAACAGTCCTGGTGATTGCTTACCACAAGACCTGCATCTTCAAGCTCAGCAGCTTGCTGAAAGGGTATGCTAATGAATTAATCATATATTCATGCAATAATGAGCTTACAGACTAGAAGTGTAAAGGGCATCATAAAGTAAAAAGTATTCTTTCTCCAAGCATCTCTTTGGGTCAGAGTAGTTTGATGACTGTACTCACTGTAATTGTACACAGCATCTTCACAGGGAATTGGAGAAGCAGCTTTGGTTAAGGTTCTTGTGAAATTGTTGTTTTCAAACAGTTTGAGGTGAATAGTGCTGGTGAAGTTAGGTGGGTATCTAAAGGGTGTTCCATGGTCTGTGCTGTTGCCCTTGAGGAAGAAATTGAGTGTGTGATGGCTTGGAAAACCAAAGACTGCAAAATCCAGCTCTAGAAAGGCAATGGATAAAGTTGACCTGCGGGACAAACAGGCCAAACTTCCAAATCCTTAACTGCTTCAAATAGAGTTTTCTTGGAACAGCAGTTTTTTCAGGTGTGTTAGTTTGGGAAATGACAGTAGCTAAGGTGTTAAGACTGAAAAAAGGACAAATAAAACCCGTTGTAATGCTACTGAGGAGCTAAACTATTTCTGATGTCATTCTTCACTGTTGAGGTGTTGAAGTTACCCATGTCTTGGACCTGTTCTTCTAGCAAGATAAATATTCTGACTCAGGTGGAAGAACTGGTGATGCACAGATAGGCAACCAAAAGTTCTGAAACAACCTAAAGATGATCTAGAAACATGAAGTAATTCATGTTGGAAAGGACCTCAGGAAGTCACCTGTTCCCATAGCCCCACCCCAGTGCAGGTGTTTTGGATGAGACTGATGAAGACTTTTGAAATCTAATCAGGTGTTAAAAGGATTCCAAGGATTTGACAGTGTCCCTCTCAATCTGTTTCAATGACTGTGTCATCACAGTAACAAGTTGGGTTTTTTTGCCTTGTGTGTAATTTTAAAAACAGCTGCTACTCCCAGTGTTTAGGAAGCTACAAGTTTCCTCCCTGCTTTATTGTTTATGGCTCAGTAGATAATCCTGAAACATTTAGCCCTACAGCTTTACATGGAGGAGCAGTTTTAACAGTGAAGAGGAATCAATATAAGCCCTCAAACAGAGTAGACCATGCCAGCTAGACAAGGGAAAATAAAAATCCATCATCTCTAAGGAATGTTTTTTTGTTGGGTAGTGAATAAATGAGATGCATTTAGTTTAACTTGTTTAGACTGGTCACGTCATCTCCAAAGAAGGTAAACAGTGTATAAAGTAGCAAAATATAACCTTGTGTCAAAAACAAGCAGAGAGACAGAAAAATGCAGGCTGTTACCAGTTTTTGTCATGATAAACAGTTGATGGAGTGCCTCAAGGTCCAACAGAATGTTCTTAGTCACTTCTGAGGGAATGGGTCACAATATTTGAAATACAGGCATTTAGGTTCGGCAAAAAGATGGAAGTTTTTCCAGTAGACTAAAATAGCCTAAATAGTAGGGCAGTGAGACAATAAGTGAAGAAATGTGCTGTGAAGTACTGAAAACTGTCTGTTAGAAGGGTCTTGCTTCCTTGGGCTTTTGATTTCTTCTGGCTGGCTGATTCTTGTTTCATTTTTGTACTGTTAGTTCTTTGTGGAAGGGACGTTGTGTTGGGTGTTTTTGTGCTTCTATGCAGCACAGTGGCATCCTAGTCCAAGCCTTGGGCTCAGGGACATTTGGTTGCTAAAGGGCTGTGGGGCTCTTGGAGAAGAAGAGGTTGTTAAAGCTGTGGAGAGGTCATATGAGCACTCATATTAAAGAGAGATAAAAACTGCTGACATTACAAATGACTGATTATGTAGAAAACATTTTTCAGAACAAATGTTATGGAGAAAGTCTAGTGGGTATTTCTGTTTTCTTTCTGCCCCATAAGTAGAAAGGACCATTTGTAAAACAGTAAGGTGGGAAATTCAGTGTCAACACAATAAATGTTTTTTTCATGTCGCTTGTGAGTTAGCATTGGAATTTGTTGTTAGCAGAGCATGTGAAAAAGAAAGAATTTCAAAGCTGGCTGTGATTTCTCCTGGTTAGGTCACTGCCTTAAGCTGGAGACCTAGCATGGGGGTACAATTTCCTCTTCATGGTGATGAGCTTCAGTAGGAATGTATAGCTTGCCTCTCTCAAAGATATTAACCAAGTGATAAGGTGATCGTGTCATATTTTTATATGCTTTCCATCCCTCTTTCCTTTTTTTAGACAATTTCTTGACTATGAAAGACAGCTAGTTCAATAAGGAACTCAGTCCTGACAGGTTGAGATCCATAGCTCTTGGCCTGTGAAAAAACCCAAATTTGTGTTGACATTAGATGTTGGTTGGCCAAATGTGCCTTATGGGTTCAGAATTTTCAAGATGCCTGCCTTATGGAAATTGTAAATGAAATGTTTAATAAATTGGCCTTTAATATCGTTATTTTGTGACACTGAGTACTGCAGAACATTGTTACTAGGTGATTTTTTTTTTGTTAACTGTTGGCAGCTGATGTCTAAGTTGTCAAATGTATCTCAGCTTTTGTCTGTACAAAGAGTTCAACTACTGCTCCCAATCAAAAGAAAACACAGACTCTGCAGACAGGGTCTGAAGTAGAACATATGTGTGAAATTTCAAGCTGGGTTATATTCAGAGCTTATTAAGCATGGATGGGAAATAATAAAGTCATCCCTTTTCCAACAGCATTCATGAATTGATCAATTTATGATTGCTTCAAACCAATAAATAACATTTAATATTTACAGTAGACTGAGTTACAGTTTTCCAGTTTACCTGTTTTCATTTAGCCTTTGTTTTGTTTTATTCTCTTAGCTAAAATGTGATTCAGTAGTGAGTGAAATCAGCACTGGTCCAGGAACTGTGAATTTTACAATAAACAGGGAATTATTAGCAAAGGTGAGTAGTGTCTTTCAAGTGCTTTAAGGTAAAAATAAATTTCTCAACATAAAACTGTGAAGTACTTACTATTGTTTTAGGAAGGTATTTTTGATGTAAAACTGTCTTTCACAAGTTTTCCCTGAGGATGCCTGTTGCTGATTTGTTATGTAGGCCCAGAATTTGAAATGAGGCTCAAGAAAGTTTCTTCTTGGGAGGAAACAATGTATCTACTATTCACTGATAATCGTAACTCTTCTTTTTTCCTCTCTTTCTCTGCTTTAGAATGCAAGCTTGTTTACATCTGCTTTGAGTTTTTACAGTATACAACTCAAAAATTTTAATCTTGCTTTTACCTGACATGAAGTATTTGACAGCAGATCTTTCATTACACACTTTGCTGGAAAAAAAAATTCAAGGGGAGGAAAAACCCAAAGGCAAGATGTATTCCTCAATATCCTGACTGAAGTATACATATACCTTGTAACTGAGCCAATGGTTATTAGAGAGTAGGTCTATAAATAAATTTTGTGTATGTGTTTAGCTTGCCTTCTTAGGTGTCATAATAAGAACAGAATTAAAGGTTTTTTAACGGATGCTGTTCCTTTAAAAAAAGCAAATAGGTGCTGCAGAAAAATTTTAAAGTGGTTTTTTTGAGTGGGCAAAATTAGAAAAATTTCCACTGAATGAAGTGAGATTTCCACTTTATTTCACTTTGTTAAAGGCTTCTGTTATCTTCAGGAAGCTTGTCCAATGCATACAGCTTCAAAGATTAGGTCTGTAGTGCATTGGTCTGTGTGACCTTACACATTTCAGTTTATATAGGGGCTGACTTGGTGCTGTGAGCACATTCCTGGTAATACTCACACAAGCTGTCTTGAGGAATATTTTAAGGCATTTTGCACAGTCTCCAGACTTTCAAAGCTGACACATTTTTGTATGAATCATTTATGGTGGCCTTACAGACTTGCAGGTGGGAGAGAGAAAGAAGAGTTGTTTGGACACATTAGGATTGAAGGATTGGCTTTCTTTGGCACTAAAAAAGTAGAAAGTTTTCACAAAATTCTGCCTTAATTTTCACCAAAACTCTGCCTACAGTTTCTCTTAAATTTTTTATTTGATCAGATACAGCTTTCAAAAGTTGGTGGCATTTTTATCTGTGTATGAAACCTTGTTTGCTTGGCAAACCAGCTATCTAATTACTAATGTGAATAAAGGATGTGGGAGCAGTCTCCTTTGTGGCTGGTAAACAGTTTTCCTGGTGATGCTTGCTGTTGATGAAGCTTTTTTGTTGTTTTTTCCTTTTTTTTTGTTTGGTTTTGTTTTGTTTTTAAATTGTGCTTTAGACTGTGCTACAGCAGGTGTGGAAAGATGGCTCAGAGTATGGAGTAAAAAGTGAACTTTTCTCTACAGTTCCCAGACAAAAGGCAGTGATTGAGTTCAGGTAAGCACATTTGAGGGAGTCTTTGAGACAGTTGCCTTGTCTGCTGATTGATATTTTCTGGTTGATATTCATTGCTGTAAAGTGTGATGCCTGTGATGTGAAACCACATTTTTATAGTATTATATTTAGCTATCGTATTTGACACTATGATAGGATCACCAAGTAGAATATAAATTATATTCCGGGATTTGAGGCTTTTTCCCAGAACACGCTTTTGGTATTTAAGGAATTTGTGCCTTATGCTGCCTTCCATTAAGAGTATTCTCATTTAATGCATAATAGCATTCAGTTTTTAAGAAAGCCCTTTTTATTTTGCTATGAAGAAACAAAATCTGAATTTCCAGCCATTAATCCATTTCTTTTTTCACCTTAATACCTTCTTCCCTGACTTGTTAAAGCAGGCAGGCATTTGTCTGGCTAAATCTTGTTAATTGCTGCCCCCAACATTTTTTCCATTGCAATTTTGTTGACTGTCACCTACTCATGGAATGAAAAGCGGCTGACGCAGATTTTTTATGTATAAATATTTTTGTTTAGTAATATTCCCTCTGCAGGCTTCTGTAGTCATGGAAAGTAAGACCTTGGCTTTAATTTGGAGGTACAATTTTTATAGCTGAACTTTCTTTTTTTTTTTAATCTGGGCAAACAGTTGTGTAAAGAGTTGGGGTTTTTTTGTTGTTTTTCTTTTCTTTGAGGGGTTGGGCATTGCTGGAGAGATGTAATTCTGGTTCCTGATCCTTGCACACAAGGTCTCTCATCCTGGTATCAGATTTATCACTAATAAAGACATGAGGAGAATGATCCATGTGTCCAAAACATGTAAAAAGTGAGAAGGTATTTTCGGTTCATTGTCACTAGTACAGCTGGGCTTTGGTTAGATTTTTTTGTTGTTGTTGGGGTGGTTTAACCACCACACTGTCTGTTAACTAATACTGGAGGGAAAGCTGGTTGGATAGGAAAACTTGCTGTCTAGGACAGAAGCTAATCAAGGAATCATATGGGAAAATTGAAAATGGAGCTTTTATTTCAGCTCTGCTAGGTGCACGAGTTGAATTCTTTTAACTTGGTGATCTGGCAGTTTTGTACACTGAACAAACATTATTTGTAAAAATCTGTTACAGCTCCCCTAATATTGCCAAGAAGTTTCACATAGGACACTTGCGTTCCACCATAGTAGGTGAGTGTGCATTTCACTGCCTCCTGGGAGGGCTGCTTGGTCTGCCTGCCTCACTTGACAGGGGAGCACTGCTAACATCTCACTCCTCGGGGGTGAGTGGCCGTGTCAGCCTCAACTTGCTAATTAAAACCCTTCTGCTCGTTATGCAGTGAAAGAAAAGAACGTGGTGTGTTGCTGGCAGATTTATTAAGTCACACATAATGTAGTTTTATGGCTGTGAATATTACATGAAGTAGTTTAAAATTGGTCTTCAAAGACACCCAAGGCAGTTTTCATTGAGGTGTTATGACAGTCCTTTGAATTTTAAATTCTCAATTTGCACTGGACTGCAGAGCAGTTCAGATGGTTATGTCTTGGTGGCTGTCCTGCAAAAAGCTTGCTTTTATATGCTAATTACTTTATGCCAGCATTACTGA
Organism: Chaetops frenatus; assembly: GCA_013400775.1. Classification (NCBI taxonomy): domain Eukaryota; kingdom Metazoa; phylum Chordata; class Aves; order Passeriformes; family Picathartidae; genus Chaetops; species Chaetops frenatus. Next base: position 18,899 of record VZTR01020556.1, read on the forward strand.
CACAGTTGCTGTAATTTCTAATAGAATAATTAATAAACCTCTTGTGCAGTGCTCTAATGGTATATGGAAGACTTTATTTCTCCCTCATTTCCTGATCTCACCATAAAAACTAGTAGGTTGTAGCAAAAGAACCTGTGAAATCTGTGCTTATAATAATGTATTAGTTTTTAATTGTACTTAATGTATCATGTATAGTTATTAATTATATAAAGTAATTGCCTCTTCCATAGACAGATAGTTGAGTGAAATGATGTATTTTGGGGTTTTTTATGTTCCATTTCTGGTTCCTTTGTTACAGAAAAAAAAATACTTTCAAAAATAGTTCTGTAGATCAGTGTTCACCCTAGAGTAAGAGAATTAATTAACTACAGAGAATGGAATTGAAAGTAATTGCAAGCTATAATATGGTGTTATAACAACAGAAGAAGTGAAAGCTTTCTGCATCCTTTACAACAGGATTGTAATTAAAAGGTACCCTTGAAGCACAGAAAAATAGAGGAAGGGATGTGGGTATTCCTTTGGGATTCTAAGGTTGTAACTAAGCTCAGGAGAGAGATGAAGGGTTTCTGTTGTAAGAGCAGCTGGAACTTATATACATGTCTTTATATGACATGACAAATTTGGAGCATAGTCTATTAAGTGCAGAGCTCAGAACTGCTCCAACAGTCAGTCTACAGAGATTCAGGACTGATGTTCTCTTTTTAGCATCACAGTTAACAGCAGTTGGTGAATTTTGAGTGCTTGCCTAACCTGGTATGAGGTTGCCTGACTGTGATGGAGTTATGTATAATGCCACATATTTGTGGGAATACAGAATGACTTTAAAAGCTTTTTCATTATCTTATACTTTGCAATATGTGCATGTACATACACCTGTGGATGGAGTTTTTTATCCTTGTTGTGTGAAACACTTTGTGTCACTGTTCAGATGCACAACCTCTCTTTTCCTGCTCAGAAAGAAACTCTTTTTACTATTACTGCTCCTGCTGCTTTCAGTTGTCAGGTATTTTAGCAGATTCTGTGGAGTATTCCATCTGATTGCTTTTCCTCTTCATTTTGAATACAGATCGTACAAAACCAAAAAACTGTTCTATGGGGATGAGAGACTACCTACAACTGAATAATAATATCATTTTTGTTTCATTACCAGGGAATTTTATAGCAAATCTCAAAGTTGCGCTGGGACATGAAGTAGTAAGAATAAATTACCTTGGTGACTGGGGCATGCAGTTTGGTAGGTTTCGATATTTTTTAATCTGTGCCCATTTTTTACCGTATAATATGGTTTAGGCTTCCAGTTTTAGTTTTTGTAGGCCCACTGGATTCACACTGTGCTCATAAGGAATGATATCCTGTTTCCATGCATGCAGTGTGTGGTTCATTTCCTTAAAAATCCAAACAAAACAATCCAAACTGATCAGCAGTATGACCTGCACTGATGTACAAGAAATAACAGGACCTAATTTATCCAACTGTCTCTCTGTCCCTCAGTAGCTCCTCTCTGGTTAAATGTGTCCTTTGGGGATTACATGTTTTGGTTTGGGGTTTTTTGTTTGGGTTTGGATTTTGTTTCTTTGGTTGCTTGGTTTTGGGGGTTTTTTTTTGTTGTTGTTCCTTTTGCCATTATTTGTAGGGCATAATTAATTTCCGCACTGTGGCAAGTTGGGGCCCAGAGAGTTTGTATCTGTAGAGATATCCCTACGCTTTCCCCAAAACATTCAGTTTCCCCTTAAAATGTAGCAGAAGAGAGGTGTATAGATGGAGAATGTGCAAGTGAATAGGGCCTGGAAGACTATCAGTCCTATATGCACACACATAGGCACTCCCATTTTTTCTGAAGTGTCCATCAGATCAGTGGGGACTGAAAAGTCCTTTCAAGTTCAGCTGGAAGATACATGGCTTGATATTTATTTCATTTATGTCCCATTGCAGGATCTATAGCTCCCCCTCTGTGATGGCAGCTGACCCATCCATAGCATTCACAACTATGTTGACTTCTGTTGTTAATCCTGCATTTTAAATTGATCTATTTTCTCCTCTTCTTTTCCAATTTCCCCCAAAAAGCTGGTTTTTGGCATATTTTTAGGCCTTTAAAAGAAAGGCAGTCATGCCTACTTCCTCATTCTTGAAAGCTGGTACACCTCTGTAAACTACAAAAATCCCTCTGCCACTTTGGCAGTAGGCTCTGGAAACTCCATTTATTGATGTTTAAATGGCAAACACGGAGTGCAATGTCTGTTAAGTGGTCACTTTTGGTTATTGCAGCCCTTATGCTGCCTCCTCCAGTTTCAATGGTACTGCTGTTTATGGGGACGTCAAGGAATCAATGTTATGAGGAGAATTTGGTTAAAAATTTAATGTAGATACCCTACTTCCTACTCTGTTTTTCTATTCAGATTCATAAGGGTAGACTGTCCTTCTAGACGAAATTCCTGGATTTCAGACAGTGCAGTATAACATTCTCTGGACTGTGAGAGCAATGGTAATAGAACATTCTTTCCTTTTTAAAATCATTTCCCCTGCAGCTTGTCTTTCCTGGTCCTGTTTCTGATGAAACAGTAGCTTATAGCAGAGCTTTGCTTTGCTTATGATTTGTTTCATAAGAATTGAATACAAAATGAGTTCACCAAAAATTGAGTCAATATCATCCTTGCATATTTCATTCATTTTTGCCCCTTAGACATAGTTTTATCATTACGCTATTGTCTAATGAATGTGGCCATGATGGTTAAGCAGTGAAATGCTGTGTGGATGAAAGGCTTCTCAGCTGACCTCATTCAGTCTGCCTTTGAAGATACTAAATAGCAGTCTGAAGTCTGAATATCAGGAATTTTATATATTTCAATATAAAGGTTCCTGAAGGTATAAAGATCACAATACCTGCTGTTAACATGTGTGCCATTTGTACAGCACACAACTCTTAGAATCATGCTTTTGACCTAGAAGTTCCAACTGTTTCTTTCAAAGTAGGTACTTCCCTCTTTATTTGGACTGGCTCAGCTCAAATATATGGCAGGTATTATAACAAATAATAGTCATGCTTCACAGAATTATAGCATAGCAATAATACTGTAATGGTCCTTTCTAAGGAGCAGTGCTGTAATTAACGATCTGTCAGCTGTTTTTACAACTGCTATTGTCAGAGGCTTTAGAATGTAAGAATTGAAAACGTATTTTGCTGAAACATAGCAGAGAAGCCCTCAACCTTTAGGCAGTTTTGGGGCAGGTTTCTGAAGGTAACAAAGCTTATGCAGTCGCACTATCTGTCCATCTGTCTTCCTGTCACTCTGCTCCTAATAATTTTTGAACCCATTGGGCAACTTTACTCAGATCTGACAAAGAAAAATGTGTCCAAGAGAATGAATTTCTTTTGGAATTATGACAGTTGGCAGCCGAGTAAAGGTAGAAGTACAGTGAATATTGACCTCTGGGAGAGAAAGTTAACTTCTGTGTTTAGCCTGCTGGCTAACCAGTCAGCACCTCTAAGTCAGAATCAGTTCTACCATGTGCTGCATCTTGCCATTAACTGGTGAGTGTGACAAGGTCTGGAGATGATTTGGGAAAGACAGAAAATGTGTGGAAGGATGTGCTTGGGTTGAATAAAGACTGGCAGTTGTGCTGGACATTGGAGTGTGAAGTCAGCATTGAACAGTGGAATGTTCACATACACCAATATCTAAAAGAGACTATTAGGAAACCCAGCCCTGATTGCTCATAGGACAAGTTGTCCTTAACTGAACTCCCTTTCAGTAGGATTGGGCTAATTTTATTTCCCAAAACCTAACCCGTTCTTCAAGTCTGCCATGTCTTCTTCCGTACTCAGTGTTTCTAAAACGGAAGTTCTTGAGAGTTCTATTTGTTTAGTTGCAGAGTTTTCCAAAGGGATATCTGCATACCTATTCCTACATCAGTCCTGGTCCTTGTCAGCTCAGGAATAAGCTGACTTTAAGTCAGCCTCAGATAAGCTAAGAGGCTGACAGCTACATTACTGAGGGAGTAAATGGGGGTCTTTTCATTTAGATAAAAAGATTGGTATTTGGATTTCTTGCCCTTTTAGATGGCTTTTGAAAAGTCACGAAGCCAAATTGGGTGCTCAAAAAAAGCTGCGTCTTCTAAGTAGGCAGCAAAAATTTCCCTTGAAAACATTTCATGAGAGGTACGAGGAATTCTGTGTTGTGTTCCAGTTCTTATTGTCCTTGAAATTATAATACTAAGGGAGGAAGCAAAACAAAGAATTTTGAATTGAAACAAAGAATGTGCTGTTGCTGGACAGTTTCGACTGTTTGGTGTCTCATTTGCAGCCTACTGTTGTGTAGAAGATAATTTTCTATACAAATCTAGAAACCCAAATTCCTTCTGTGAGGAAGTGAAAAATCAACGTAGTATTTCTTACTGTTTTCTAGCTACTATATTTTTGGAGTAGGGGGTTGTTTATGTAGTGGAATAATAGGTTATACTTGTGATTTCTTTTTGTAACATACACCACTATATTGTTTTAAAGTGTATGGCTATGGTTGCAGTGTTTAGACTTACAAAAATAACTTATCAATATACTCTGGTCTGTCTAACTCTACATGTAATTGTCATTCAAGGCTTATTAGGTGTTGGTTTCCAATCCTTTGGCAACAAAGAAAAACTAAAATCCAGTCCTTTACAACACCTTTTTGAGGTAAGTTCAGAGAAGACCAACAAGATTTGTCTTTCCAGGGTTAGATGGGTTTTGGTTTGTTGGCTTGCTCCATTCAAATATGCCTTATCCCATCTGAGTATTTACTTTTTGTTGATGTTTTGGTACTTGTAAGTGATCTTGGTGTGTGCTGGGTGTAATGTATATACAACACATATAAGGGATCTATGCACTTCTCTGCACAGATCCAGTAACCATGAGGAGAGGTGGGCAAAATTTCCTGGATGGCTAAAGTTCAAGCCCTCATCCTCTAAAAGAAAGGGGGGCTTTGTCAGTCTTGTGTGGCACTGTCAGGTGTTAGCTTGTCACTAAGCTGAGCTGTGCTTCACCCTCAGAGCTGAATATGGGAACTATGGCCAGTGCTGGTGTTCAGGCAGCATGTCACAGGATAACTGTTCTGTATAAGTCTGTCTCCTGGCAAAAGAACAAACTGTGTTTGAATACTTGGATACTCAACAGCTGAATGCACGTTAGATTGTTTATGTGGCAGGGCCGCTCCTGAGCTTGCCAGCTTCTTGGACACTAAACTTTATTTGCTTGTTCCCTCATCCCTGAGCCCTGCAGATTTAAATTGAAAGATTCTCAACACTGAGGTGTTTTAGAGCTGTAACTGATTTAAAGACAAAACAAGAAGCAGTTGTATTTTTGGGGTTGTGCATCACTCTGTATTACTTAATTTTCATTTATAATTTAGGTCCATTCTTAGAATTTAAACTTTTAGTACTTGAATTTTGCACTAAAGCGTTAAAATACCAGCTATTGCAGTAGCATGTAGGCTTTATGACCTTAAAAAAAAAAAATCACCTTTAAAAGTAGAGAACAGTATTCAGTTAAGATGCAAAAGATTTAAAACAGTAGTTGTTTGTGACCAAATTAGTCTCTCAGTTATTCCCAGTTTTTGTGTTCATTCAGCTGTATGCCTGGCTATATCAAAAACTGAGATGTGTTTCAAAGTGGTGCTTTTTCTGCTGTTGTGTGAAATCAATCTCTTCTATGACTATGAGCTTGTAAAATACTGCATCTATCAAGGATTTTGCTGCTTCAACTGTTATCTCAATTTTAGGCAGTGCAGTTGTGATAAATGTCAATTTTGTGGTCCTCTGGAGACAAGTCTGTGGTTTAAAAGTCCATGATAGGTTCCCTTTCATGCATAAATTAGTTCTTCCGTATTTTGCTGCTGCAGTTGTTTCAAGGTTATGAAGAGGATGATAGTGACAGCAGTAGGGAATTAATGCATTAGTCTTCTTTGAAGATAAAATGCACATTTTCCTATTGAGCTTTGGGCTATTCATTAATTCTTCAAATGGGGAATATGTTGCTTTAAGATGTCTTTTAAAATTTTGATGTTAAAAATGTCATCTTTAAATGTATTTGTATTGTTCTTGTAGAACTGTTTTTATTGGAGGAGAGGTTAATACTACTTCAACATTTTCAGTGTCATTATATTTTAGGTGTATGTGCAGATTAACAAAGCAGCAGAAGATGAAAACACAAAAAAGCTGGCTAAGGATTTCTTTAGAAAACTGGAGGAACATGATGAGCAGACATTGTCAATTTGGAAGCAATTTAGAGACCTCAGTATTGAGGAATACATCCGGATTTATAAGGTACAAATCATCCAAATGGTTTTTCTTTGTTGTTGGTAAAATGGTCTCTTTCTCTATTGCTTCATCAACATAATTGAAAGTGCACAGCACCTTTTCATCCAGGAGACTGCCAAGCAGTGGACTCATTCGGGATCAGAGATTGCTCTAATGTTATCAATTCATTGCCTTTCCCATAAACTTTAGAATGGTGTGGGGAAGCTCTTTCTCAGTATGGCAGGCTAAGCCCCATTCTGCTTGAAAAAAGCACAGTAGTTGATTTCTCATCCAAGCAGGCTGTCACTTCAGTTGCTGACATCCTAGATACATTTTATTTAATGGTGCCCAGGTAATTGGCCTTTAGACTAATCCTCCCTTCTCAGAAGTCCTGAAGCTCAAAGTGTGGTGCTAAGCAGCAAGGCAAATCAGTGTTGGATAAATATTGCTCAGTTTTGCTTTATCTTTGGAATCTGCAGCAACCCACGAAGTTTTCCATGTAATAAATTTTATTAGAAGATAACTCTGTTTTCACATTTCTGATCTAGTGCTATAATGTTGCATATTAAATTGGGTGTAAGAAATTACAGCAGCAGGAGTTCCCTGCAGGTGGAGTTAAGCTAATATACAGCCATCTGTTGCACACTGTGATCTCATGAGTGGAGCCAGTGTCTGCCGTTTCATGGAACGTGTTTGTGCCACTGACCAAAAAATTCGTCTTAAAAAACTGGGAAACCGTTTATAATCCAGATCACCTGGCTTTAACTTCTTTCCTGAAACATATCACTGGAGCCAAGAAATTACTCTAAGTTAAGATCTCCTGAATGAGATGCTTGATAATTATTGTGGAAAGCTGACCTCTGAGGGTAAGTAGGTGCTGGGCTGTGCATGCAGCTGCATCTTGGAGATTGCCCATCACTGATCACATGATGACTGGTAGAGCTAGATCTTTCTCTCCAAAGTTCATTCAAACTAAAAAGTACTGAACTGATGAACTGACCAGGTTTGACAGTTATGGTCATCGTGTCTCTCCTCAGTGTACCCGCAGCCTTCATGGTAATGATAATTTCTGTATGCTCAGCAATGTTTGTGAGCATCTTTTACTTTTTAAAATTCCTTTTACCATCCTTTTAAAATAGGGTTGGTTTTATGTCCAGGTAACTCCTCTGCAGCCCACTGGTTTCACCTCCAGCACAGCAAGTTAGAGACCTGCCTCAGAATTTGTGTGCAAGTTACTCTTACCAGTTTGTGCCTGATTTCTCATTGATGTTACATCCAACACTGTATTCAGCTCAGGGAGAGATTTCTTCTAATGCAGAAATTTATTAAATTGAAATCCAAGCATCCTTTCCTTTTAACAATGAAATCACATTTCCTGGACTGAAATTAATCTCTGCACTGTATCTGATCTGTGACCTATCATCTGACTTAATTTGAAGAAAAATTATTAGCCTTGATCTTAATGATATTGCCCATCTTTGATATTCTTGGAACTTTTCAGCGTCTAGGAGTGCACTTTGATGAATATTCTGGAGAATCATTTTACCAAGAGAAGGCCCAGGAAGTTCTAAAGATGTTAGAAGACAAAGGACTCCTTCAGAAAACAGTGTATGAACTCATTCAATCTATTGGTGTAGTTTATTTAACATCTCAGTTGCACTTCAAACAAGATGCAATGAGTGAGGTTTGTACATAATCTGAGGGGAAGAGTTTTCTTTAGGTGGTTTTGGTAGCTGTTCTAGTAGAAGACCATCGGGATTTGTGCAGTCACAGCTAAAAATTGCGTTTTCATTTTCTGTGACCAGCACAGAAGCCTGGCCATGACAGGCTGGGTACAGTGACAATATTCAACTCCTAATGGTGTTTTAGGCTGTTGATGAGTTTGGTAGCTGCGTGTGCCATGTAATTAGCTGAATTAGATGAGATCCTTGCCTTGATGAAAGAGATGCCTGGCTGAACTGGGATAGAAGCTGTAATCATGGAATGCACTGGAATGTGGGCAGGCTGCTCCCTGGCGTCAGCAGTGGTGACAGCAGACTTGTAGGAACAGTCTTCAAAAAGACTTAAAGGAGACAGTCATTCAAAGAAAAAGAATGAGGCTGTCTGGAGGGAGGCGGTTTGTGGCTAGAGGCCTTTGTTTTGGCTCTGACCTGTCTTACCTGAACTTACCTGTGTATTAGCTTGCAGTTAGTATTTTCCCTCAACTTACAGAAAAGGGACAGGAATTGTGGATCTCTCGGAGAAGAAAGACCTCTCAACAGTTTCCACCGTCATGCGCAGTGATGGGACATCTCTTTATATCACTAGGCAAGTAAGCCCATCTCTGTTCATTGCCAGTCATTTTGCCAGGGAACTTCTGAACATGAGCACATTTGTAACTGATGGCATGGATTTTGAAGCTTTTTAGTTCTGGGATGGAACTCCTTCACTATCAGATAGTCATAAGTGAAACTACCAATGTAACTATGATGGGATGAAAATGGCTTTTAAATACTTTTCCTCCCCTTAAACAATCTGTTAGTAAATCTTCTCTTTGCATAAATCATAATACTTTCCCCAGCTACTAACTTTGAAAACAAAGTTGGGATCTCTGGAGCTAATAAATAGTTGCCAGATAATGAAGGTTTTAGAAAGACCTTTGCTTGAAATATTTTTTGACAGTGTGATGCAGAAAAAAATTGCTTGTTCAGCCATGTCTTCATTGACTCAGTGGACCACCAGCACTGTAACATCAATTTTATTGCTGTTTTCCTGCCATCTCATCAGCATCCTGAAATTCCTCTTGGGTATTTTAATATGGAAGCCTTAACAGTTTCTTTATGCCAGAAATGTAAATAAATCTGATGTCTAGCCCTCAGGGTAAACTCTGTACAGCTTTTCAGGGCAAGGGTGTTAGAGAGGTGCTGCAGTCAATCCTGTACATGAGAGAGCTGCTGAATCCCATAGCCAGATAGAGACAAAGATGCCACAGCTCCATGCCCACAGGTCAGCCAGGAGTAAGGCTGAGCACCTGTTCTCAATAGACCCACACACAGGGCCAAAACCACTCAGCACATGTGGCATTTTGTTCCCCCCTGGGTGATTAGGATGAGTATCTATTCCTGTGAAGAAATAGGCATGTGTATGTATGTATATAGATACGTGTGTGTGATGTATGTTGTAATATATATACTTGTATTATGTATGTGATACAGGTATTATTTAATAGCTTAATTAATACACATATGTATTGTATGTGCACTATGTGTCCCTCCAGTAGCTGGAGGTCCCTGTGGCCTCTCCAGCAGTTGGCCTGGACCCTCTGATGCCAGCAGTCCAGACTCCTCTGGGTGCCTCATCTCTGCAGGCACCCCTGGAGACTTCCTGGGATACTTTACCTACTTGCTTGGCTATTCAGCTTGATATTTGCTGTCAGTCATAGGAGGATGTGTGTGCCCTCACTCCAGCTGTGGGCAGCAGAGACACCTTGTGACCCATGGCCAGAGTCCAGCTGTTACCCCTTCATTTCACTTACCCCCAGTCCCCTCAGTTGCTGGCAGCACAGATGCACAGCATGAGCTGTAGTCCCCAACTCCAGCTACCGATGCTACAAACACACGAGGACTGAGCCCCTCACCCTGGGAGAGTTTCAAGTGGAGTTTTGTGGGAAGACAGGACACACTGTGCTGAGGAGGTGCAGAGCAGAACTAGGCAAACATATAACCAGCAATCGACTTGGGAGCCACCCATCCCTGTTACCATCTTTTCCTTCTCTTTTCTTATCTTTGGTTCCTCCCCTAAGCATCCCATAAGAAGTCTCGTGCAGTTGCAAATGCTTTTGTCCAACTGGAATACAAGGCTGGTGGTTCTCCTGTGGCAGTCCTGTGTGTGTGTATGAAGATGAGCTTTGTACAATGCTGAACACTGGGTTAGTTTTCCAGGAAAGGGTTGTTTCTCTCATGTCCCAGTAGGCAGACAGAGACCAAACTTACTCTGCAGTATACACGTCCTTTTTTTATGTGTAAGGCATACATGGATCCTTCTATTCAAGAAGTCCTCTCCCCTCCATAAAAGGCAGGTTATTTTTCGGAGAAGCAAATAGTGAGGTATGTTTGAATGAAAGTCCAAATAGTTTCTCATTATCTCTTTCAGAGATCTTGCAGCTGCTATAGACAGAATGAATAAGCACAGCTGGGATACCATGATTTATGTGGTAAGTAATTCTAGATGCAGCTCACACTTCTGTGCTGACTCTCTCCAGTAACCCAAGGGCCTCTGGCTTGCAATATGACTTTGGCACACAGTACTTTTGGCATAAAATGGATGCCCTTACTGCCCAGCAGCTGTGCCTCTGTGTGGCAGTGTTTTTTGGTTCTGTTTCAGTGCATGACCCCCAGAATGGTTGAAAAATGCCTTTAAACTGAAAGAGAGTAGGTTTAGATTAGATATTAGGAAAAAAATCTTTACTGTGAGGGTGCTAAAGCACAGGAACAGGTTGCCCAGAGAAGCTGTGGATGCCTCATCCCTGGAAGTGTTCAAAGCCAGGTTGGATGGTGCTCTGAGCAACGTGGTCTAGTGGAAGATGTCCTTTCCCACAGTAGGGGGGTTGGAACAAGATGATCTTTAAGGTCCCTTCCAACCCAAGCCTTTCTATGATATTATGAAAATTAGCTCTGGAGTTATTCTGTACTATAAAAATTCATTGCGATTAGTCTGAAAGGAACTTCTACTTGATTTGACATTTTATTTTCTGTATAAATGTTGTAATTAATAATTAAACAAACCAGAAAAAGCTGTTAGTATTATAAAGAGTTTTAAAATGTTAATTTAGAAATTAATGGTCTAAAATGAATCAAAGTCTTCTCCGAAGTCCTGATATCTTATCTGAAATGTAGATTTTTATGGCTTTGAGCAGTGCCTTAGTTTCATTATGTAGAAATTGCACATAAAGTAGTATTTAATCAATCCAAATGAAGCAGTTGTAGACAGGGAATTTTTTATATTTATTGGTTTCATTATTTTGTTTTTTAACAATTGTAGCAGTATCAATAACGGATATGAATAGCAGGACTGTCTCTTTACTTGTATAAAACTGGTTTTTGATCTCATATTAACAAGGAGATTGTATGTGATGCTTTTAAATCTTCCTTTTCTAAGATTTAGGAAAAAAAATATGAAAGCCATGTTCTTTTATATGAAGTCCAGAATTAGTAATATGTGGAAAAAATCTGTATGTGGTCATGATATGTTTGGAAATGTCCTTGTACAGGTTTTTCAGCAGTCAATATAATGTGACACGTAAGATGCAGAAAGAGAGATCAGTAAGCAAAACACGAAATACACAGATAATTTGAAGTGCAACTTCTAGTTAAACCACATTCCTCCTTTTAGTTTCTGTCTTCAGCAAGTTTGCCATAGCTTGCCTTTCTTACATGTTGTTGTAGAGCAGGGGCTTTTTTGGTTATTCTGGCGGAAATTGTTTGGTTTTGGTGGGAGTTTTTTTGCCCTGCTGGCTGGAACACTGAGTTCATAGGCATCAAAGGGCAGTGTGGCTGTGAAAGTGCAATGCATTAGGTGTTAAGGATGTTTCCTGTCTAGTTCATGTGGATGAGTAATTATTTGTGTTTGATATACCAGGAGGTAATAGGGACCAAGGGAGAAGGAACAATTAGCAAAAAGAATAGTTGGATGTCCACTTTGCACAAATCAGGATGTCAGCTGAACATTCAGCTCATGGAGTGAGCAAGAGTCTTGAGCAGGCTGCTGCTGTAGCTGAACTCCTTTTCAATTCCTTGCCTGGGCATGCCTGGTCTCCATTAAATCCGAAGAGATGCACAGCACAGCCAGATAGTGATGTGACTGATGTGTCCATCATAGCCAATGTCTCATTCAAGTTGGAAATGACAGATTAGCCTTTCCTGTCCTCTCAGCCTTGCTCAGGTTGTATAGTTTTCAGAGGACATGGTTAGTATTTTTGCAATTTCTGACTTTCTGAGGGCTGAGAAAGTGGGTCAGGAAATCAAAGAGTGAAACAAACTCTTGGGAGATTCTTGTGGGACAGACAGCCTGATGAAGGAACTACCAGCCTTGCTAAGCTTTGCTGCTGTTTTGTTGTACTGCTTTGTAGTGAGTTAGGACTTTACTCAGTGTTACCAGAGGCAGGAGGACTTCACAGATTTAAATGAGAATGCTAATGATTTTAGTCTTTAATAATTAAATACAAATGTATTTCAGAATCCTAATCTTGTTACAAGAAGATTATTTAGAGACTCTAGAGTGTTATTTCATCAGATCAACTTGTTTAAAAGAACATTAAATTGGTTTACTAATTGTAATGCTGTAAATCAGTGCATTCACCGACTTAGATTTTTTAAAAATCCTACTTATTTCATAAAAAGGCAGTGATAGGAGAAAAATATTCAAAACACTTTAAAATGTGACATGCTATGAAAGAGGTACTAAGATTCCATTGAATGTTGCACTCAATGATATAATGCTTCTATATATGAAGAACTGAATATAATCCAGGCTGTCAGACTACAGACTTCTACCTTGAAGCCAGCCATTTAAAGTGGGAGAGATCTGGCTGTGTGCAGAGATGCACCTCATCTGTAAAGGTGCATGGAAAACGACTTGGAAGGCCTTGTTTGTGGCACTGGCCACTGCTGTCCATTTATCAGCTGTCCATGTATCAGCCTTGCATGTGAGTCAGCACAGAGAGGTGATTCCCAGGAGCAGAGCAGGTTATGAGGAGCCAGGAGGGAGGTGCTTGGTACAGTGGTAGAGTTCAGAAGGAACACAAGATAAGCATTTCACTCCCTGCTCACTCCTTGTCCCAGAACATCAAACAAATGAGGAAATAGTGATTATTTCATTATTTCTGCACTGTTTTTTGAAGGAGGGATAAAAAGGAGTCTGAGCGAGGCAGTCAAAACAGCTAGGTAGGAAAATGAACCTCATAGCAACAGCTGTAGCTGGAAACAGATGGAGATTGTTGTTAGACATAACATACAGTCAGAAACTACTTCAATTCGTAGGACAGTGTAACTGAAAGTGGAAGAGAGCACAAGATGCATCATTGTTATGAAATTGTGATCATTTATACTTCTTTTTTTTTTTTTAACTATGTGCCTGCCTTATGATGTAAAACTACAAATCACACTGGAGACAATAGAAATTAATGAGTCCTGGAGGCAGACAGCTTAAAGAGGTGTTCTGTTTCTAAGCCAGAGGACCCTTGGAGTCTGGCGATGTGACACAGGGGTATTACAAGAGCACCAACATTCTGAAGTGAAAATGGAGATGTTTTGTTTGATGGGCAGCTCACAGGTCATGAGAAATTAAGGAACATCAAGGTGTCCTTTCACTTCATGGCCTGAGAGTAATAATTTCTGAAAAGGTAGATTTCTTTTTTCTAACGTCACTCAAAATCCCATTGCCATAGATTGCAGCTGTCACAATTTTCTTGCTTGTCTTTGTAGCTCTTAAATTTACTTGCAGTGACTTACTGGCACTGTGGTTTTGTGTGTTAAAAGCTACTCCTTATCAAACTTGTGTTTTCTGATATGCATCAATTCTGTTCCTTAGACAGATAAAAGTCAAAGTAATCACTTTCAACATTTATTCCAAATACTGAAGCTCATGGGTTATGACTGGGCAGAAAGGTATGTACTTAAAAACCTTAATTATATACTGCCTTTGGTGGTTAATGTTTTTTTCTCTGAGGAATGTATATAATACGTACATTGGAATTTCAGTGGAGTGCTCTTTTGAGGAGAATCTCCTGATGGTGTCCATCCACATCCACCACCATGCTATAGCACACATCATGTAGGCATTTTGGATGAAACTAAGCTACAAGATGTGATGCTGGTGTGCAAGTAATGGACTCTAGAGTACAAGCAGGCATTTGGCCTGTAGGACCCAACAAGTACTAGTCCAACAGAGAAACAAACCCGCAGAATTATGTATAGTGTGGGTCTCGAGTCCTTATCAGCAACTTTTTCATTCTGTGTGTCCACTCCTGCTGGTCTGATTTATTTGTGAATGGAGTCATTGCTGTGTGTTTAGGATGTGAAAAACAGCCCGGTCCATCATTTAACAGGTTTTCCATAACTGCTTGATGTGAAAAAGGGAAACAATTTTTAAGAGACTTTGTGGCATAGCTTCTGGGATATTGTGTGGTCACATATGAAATTATTACCTCTTTAAGTATTTTATTTTAGCAGAGATCAGAATCTGAGTTTGAATCATGCTTCAGGCTTGAAGTATCTATTGCAGGGAAGTGTATCCCTGCTGTTATTCATTGTAATTACCAATCTTGTTAGCAATCTGAGCAAAGGTCAGTAATGGATCTCCAGACTAAATCATATTCCTCTGTGCCAGACTGCATGTCTTTTGTTGTTAAATATAGGGTTTTAGCCTTCAGGAATACCAACCTGCCTCTTTTCACAGTGCTTAAAAGTTGTGCTAAAATTACCTTAGATTCTGGATCAAGAATAATGCCTGGGATTATTATGAGCAGAAACAATGAATACTTTATTATTAGCAATGATTAATTATACTTTTAGTTTAATGTGGCCACAATAGAATTATTATGACTCCTTTTCTAACTATATTAAGAGATCTCTGTTGCCGCAGTAATTTGATCTGTCTACATCCTGCCTCTCCTCAATTTATTGCAAATTATTGCATTGAAGCCTCTGTACTAAAGCTAGTAGCAAGAGAGATTCCTGAGAGCGCACAAATGACCAGGCTATCATAACTCTGATTGTAATTTTCCCATTATATAATAAGTATGGAGCTTGGTTGCTGAAATGAGAGTTACTGATTATATCACCAAGCTTCCCACATTGGAGCGTTATTTATTCAGCTGTTATTGCTGTTTCCTGATAGAGAATCCAGCTCTGAACAAACACTGCAAATGTTTCCCTTTATTGAAATGTAATTTTGGTCCTGCTGCTTCCCAACACAGGTGCCAGCATGTGTCTTTTGGTCTAGTTCAAGGCATGAAGACTCGGAGAGGAGAAGTAATTTTTCTGGAAGATGTTTTAAATGAAGTTCGCTCAAGGATGTTACAAAACATGACTTCCACAAAAAGTTAGCTCTTTCAGGTCTTACTAGTTTCTTTTGATGTTCTGTGTTGATCAGATTGTGTCATCTTTCCACCCTTCACTTCTCCCTGTATTGCACTAATCATGGTGATATGCCCTTTTCCTTTCTTTTTGTACTTTCCATAATATAAACATCATTACAATAATGCTTTGCAACTCTGTGAACTCCCCAAAATTACAGATTTGGAAATTCTAACATTCAGTGAAGTTATTTCATCATGTGCTGGGAGGGAAGTACCTGCCTTTGGGGGACAACAATAGCTTTTTTTTTTTTCTGGAGGGACAAACTAGTCAATAGTAGGTTTTGGGGCTGGAGTTCAGGGATCAGTCAGATGTCATCCAAAGGATTTATAGCTCTGACAGTTTTCTCTGGCAGGAGTGACCCTTGCTTGTCTGCCACTACTGCCTTGTCACCCTGCCAGCCTCGTGGCTGTTCCCGAGTGCCCAGGAGGTCACTGCTCTGCCCGAGATGGTGCTGCAGGGGGGCTTTGCCTGCACCTCGTTCGGGCTGTGGCTCCAGGATCGTTTCTTCCTGCTGCAGTACAGATCCAAGCAGTTTCCAGTGAAATGCTGCCCCCTCCTGTGCTCTCTGGAGTTAGGTGCTGGACTGAATCAGCAATCTGATCACCTTAACCAATACGCATCTTCCTTGCTCTGCCTCCTCAGCTTTTTAAAAACAGATGTTTTTCCTTGTAAAATGGACAAGGAGGTGGTGTCCGTGCATGTGGCAGGGCGTTTGGACTGGATGATCTTTAAAAGTCCCTTCCAACCCAAAGCATTCTGTGATTCTCCCAGTTCAGATTCCCTCAGTATAGATATCTACAGTGGATAGTGTGAGTACTCCCTAAATGTACATCCAAATGGTCCATTACCCATTGGAACAACTTGTCTTTTTTTGTTTAGGCTTATTGTATCACTTGGAGCTTTTTATCAGTTTTTCAACAAA
Source organism: Chaetops frenatus (assembly GCA_013400775.1). Classification (NCBI taxonomy): domain Eukaryota; kingdom Metazoa; phylum Chordata; class Aves; order Passeriformes; family Picathartidae; genus Chaetops; species Chaetops frenatus. Next base: position 35,204 of record VZTR01020556.1, read on the forward strand.
ATATGCATCTTGGAGATTGGCTGTCAGAATTGTGAAAAGGAATTCAGTGTAGCCTGCATAGTCTGTCGAAATGATCCCTTCTCACCTCAAAATCTGTGCTATACGTCCTAGAGGAAGTGGGAAAAAACCCCTGTGAAACAGCTGTTTTCAGTTTTTAATAGATATTTATTTCCCGGACTCCTTGCTGCATGCATCCTGACAATTTCCATATTGCTAGTTTACAGTTATGGAAGATCTGCTCTTTTATTGGCATCTCCAAGTCTGAGCAAGGGAGTCATTGTGGTACTGCAGGCTTAACGATGTTTTTCTGTTTCCCTCCAGCAACCAAAGAGATGCAAGATCCTGTGGAGACAGCAGAGAAGGTTGGTCTTGCAGCACTCATAATTCAGGTGAGCGTTTGCATCATTTGTGAGAAGTTAAAAATTGAGATGAAGAGCCATATCGGATAATGTGAATTTATTGTTCCAGGACTTCCGGGGCCTTCTCTCCTCTGATTACCAGTTTAGCTGGGATCGAGCTCTGCAAAGTCGGGGAGATACAGGTGTGTTCTTGCAGTACACCCATGCCAGACTCCATAGGTAAGGAGGAGCATTTCTGCACAGTACAGTCTGAAAGGGATTTTAACCTTATTAACTTACTGCTTTGCTAAGTAATATGCTAGCTCCTTAAATGTGATACGTGTTCACTTTTTCAGCAGAGGTGTGAGTTTAAAATAGATAACATTGAGAATTCCCAGAAGAGCAAGCCAATTAAAATTAATTTCCTAACTCACTTCCACAGAACTGAGCTAACTGTTCATGTAGTTTCTCAGTTCTAGGAACAGCCCCTCTGTGGTTGGTGTCAGTCATGAGTAATGGCAGCCCAGAACTAAGGAAACTGATGTAAACACCAAAATTCCCATACTTGTAAGACACACCACATCAAAGAACTTGGATGTTTTGGCTACCACTGTAACTAGTGGATTATTTTTAACACTTATTTCCCACTGTTGGTAGCCATGATTAAAAGGAGATCTGTTCCTGTTGACTCAGGTCAAACTCCTGAGAGGTTTAATTATTTTTTTAAAAGAGTTTCAGAAGGGTCCAGTTTGAACAGTTTTATCAATTATACTGAACTGCCAGAGCAGACCTCAATATGTGTTTTCTTGTAAGATTCCTTCCTGGGTCAGGCCAAAGGTGTGTAGCAGCCTGGTGTTCTGAGGCAGGACATGGTTTTCAGGGAGAACATGCAAGTCTGATCCCTTTGTCTGGTCTGTTCTTGTACTCCCTTATCGTGTAGGTATTGGTGGTGCCAGGGTACCATTAATGGGGGATTGACTACCTCCCTAGGCATTCTAGCTTCTGGACCTGTTGTCCATGCATATCTCTAATCCTGTTGATAATTGAATGGCCAGCACAATTTTTTTTTTCTTAGGTTGAAGTCAGCTAGTGTTCCATTCAGCTTGAGCAGTTTTCTTAAAAACTCAGATTACTGGTTTCTTTGTTCAGCATTGCTAAGAGGTGGTTTTCATCCAGCATTTGTTTTCCATTCTTATGTTTTAGTTTAGAACAGATGCAGGGGAATGCAGAGCTAACTGATGTTAATGTGGCATGCTTGCAAGAGCCAGAAGCCATCTCTGTTCTTCAGCATCTTCTCAGGTTTGTCTAGTTTTTTCCAAGTACCAGTTCCCTTAAAATGATACCTGGATATGCCACTGATCTATCTAGAGGGCACAGACTGCATGATCATAAGAAAAAACGGCTGTTTGAGGTAATTACTTGCCTTTTGTGCCACATGGATTGCAACATTTGAAACGTTCATGGCTTTAGAAGCCATATGATTGAAAAAACAGTATTTAGAACATACTCTGTGTACACAAGCCTCCTTTATTTCTTGTCTTCACAAAAGTGTGCTAAGCTCTGTATAAATACTAGCTGCAGATTTGCTTGGTCCCTCAGGTTCTGTTTTTGTCATGTGAGAAAAGAGAGGAGAGGTAAATGGAGTATGTGCATGCGCATTCAGGAGCTCCGCATCCTTCAGATCTACTGAATGCACACAGCTGGTACCTGTTAACAGCAGTAGTGTTCTTCATGAATTCAGTCTTTAAGCTGAGCAGTTTTTGTTGTTTCATAGATGTGTAATTAAACTATGGAGACAAGGGAGTTGTCCATGTTGTGCAGCCTGTGATGGAGTCAGGAGTGACTGAAGCGTTCAGAACTCCTAGTGAGAATTCCTATATATTGCATTGCACACTGTGCAGTGCCAGCCAGTTAACTCTTTTGACCATACTAAGACCTTCCTGAGGCCATCTGTTTAAATTGGGACTTCCAAAAGTCATGCCAGTGCACCAGGTGGTTCCTTTGACCTGCACATGTGGGCTGCAGAGCCCTACCATTACCTGTAATTGCCTGCAGTTCATGGTTTGCTGTATGCTCTCTTGAGCAGCAGCAGGACCAGCCAGCTCTCACTAAGACCAGTAGTGTCTTATTTATCCAGTGCCATTGTATTTCACAGAAAACATGTGAGTTGTTTCTTGGGATTTTTTTTATACTCTTGCGTGACTGTTGAGCCCTTGTTAGCAGGGTGCAGTCCCCAGTTCTGCAGCTTGTCTTTAAGAGAGGAAGATTCCATGGCAGTTCAGCTTGGACATGCTGGCAGGGATGGGCCTGGGAGCTGAGCAGAGATCAGGAAGTCCACTCCCCACTTTGAATTTGAAATCTCTTCAGCCTCAGAGCTGTTGGTACCTTCTTGCAGGCTGTGAAAAAGGACAGCAAAACACATGAAGAAAAAACATAGATCTCATGACTCTGCCTGTACTACCCTGTTTAATACTGTCTTACAAAGATGACTGTATTGTGTAAGTTAAGGATGACCCTGCTTGAGCACAGAGGTTGGGCCAGATCACCCACTGTGGTCCCTTCCAACTTGACCCATTGTGTGATTCTGTATCCCAGGATTTGTCTTTTTCTAGTGTTGCAAGGTTCCTTTTATCTACTTAAAATTCTAAGTTGCATTTACTAAAGTCAGTGCCCTCTAAGGGACTATTTTGACTTGGTTATTTAACACATGCTTTTTCTCCTAGAAACGTGCAATTAGTGTTGAGATGTAAAACCAGACATAATGTTCCAGGAGCAAATATAGCTCTTGTGTTCTCTTTGCTATAGCCTGCCTCTCTGAGCTGTTTGCATGATGAGGAGCAGAAGCAGTCTCCTTCAATAATAAGTGAACAAGGAAGGAATAATCAGTTGTGTGCTAATGACATGGCTTAGGTCTGCTTCAGAAGATTGGTTTTGCTAATTCTGCAGCTGTGGTTGTGTGCTTGTTCTGACTTAAGCAAGTCTGATGAGCCTTCTGAGTACACCTTGTACCACTTCAGCACCGAACAATCTTTTTCTTCCTTCACAGGTATGATGAGGTCCTGTACAGATCTTCCCAGGATCTGCAACCCAAGCACATTGTCAGCTACCTCCTCACTCTGAGGTAAGGTGTTTGCTGATACTGCTGGTGTCTCCGGTGAGGACAGGTCTTCTTGAGCTTGCTCTGCAGCCCTCACATCTGCACTGCTTTGAAGAGTAAATATAGTGGGAAGATGCAAATTTGTGGGACAGTTTCCCTGAAGTAGGATAGCAAATAATATAATAAATAGTATAGATGACGGCTGGAGCCAGGAGCCTCCTTGGAAACTTTAACATCTTTTAAGAAAAAATAATCACTTGGCTGAAACCCAGTTTCTGAACCCAAAATCATGCTGGACTAATGCTTAAGGAACAGATTTTAGCTGATAACATCTTCTCAATATCAACATTTCAGCTAGGAAATTTTATCTAAATGGCTTTTAACCACCATCTCAGCCCATAAACAAGGTGTAAGTAATACTGTGTATGTGATTCCCATAGGGATTGGACAGCACCATGAAATGTTGGTGTAGGCTTGGTAGAGGAAGCTGTAGAGCCTGTGTGTGGGGAAGGCTTTAAAAAGCTAAGGAAAACTGTGTAAAGAATCATGCATCTTGGGAATGATAGTGTAGGCTCTCAAGGATCTTCCCAGAGCAGTCTTGAGATTCTTCTGTGGGTTTTTTGGGGGGATGGAAGGCAGAAAGTGGGATGATATGTGTGTAGCAGGGGCAGTATTTTGGGATTATTTTAGGAGAATTAATTTCTCAGGGCATGCCATTAACACCATGCAGGCTACAGAAAGCCATGCCCTCCTTCAGCCAGGTGACGAGGCTGTGTTGGAAATCAGCCTCTAGCATGCAGCAGTTGTGGGTGGCTCTTCCAGTTCTGCTGCTTTCAGTAGCCCACAGCTGAAAAGGTTTCCTCACTCCTGGGGTTCAGCCCTGGTTAGCTCTCGACCCCGGGGGGGTTGCCTTTTCAATGAACCAAGGTAAAAGACAGAGACGCCCTTTCTCTCCTTGTGGCAGAATCCAATTCCAGGAGACGAGGAGCAGAAGAAAGAGGAGGAGAAAACGAGGCTGGCTGGCCCAGCCAGGGAAAGGTTTTAAGCCCTAGGAGAAGGGGGAGGGGAACTATCACCCATGGGGGCTGACCTAGGGGAGGGGAGGGGCGAGAGGGACCTCCCCGTGCAATATAGAGGTAAACTATTTAGTGCAAGACAACACATAGCGCTGTGTTTGTCAAGTGACTTGCTCCCTGTCACCGTTCTCCCGTGTTTTCCCTTTCAGCCACCTGGCAGCCGTGGCACACAAAACCCTTCCCGTGAAAGGCAGCGCCCCCGACGTGGCACAGGTACAGCACCGCGGGGCTGGGGCTGGAGCCTGGAGGGCGGCCCCGAGGAAGGATCCATCAGGGCTTTGCCAGCCCAGCCGTGTCACCACTGGGGGAATAGGCACCCGCAGGCAGAGGAGCCAACAGCCAGGCTCTCCCGTGGGCGGCACCGCTTTGGGAAGGCAGGGATTGCTGTTCACAGCTGTGCCTTGTGGAAAGGGCTGTTCTGCTTGATCCTCCCAAAACACAATGCTCCCTAAGGACAACTGCACAGACCCAGTCAAACACCTTCTCATCACCTTTCCTTCTAAATGTTTTAAGAGTAAACATTTGAGCATTTAACTTGCTGGTTGACTTACGATGGTTTCCTTTAGTCATTATGTGGGAAGATAGAGAACTGAATTTGTCTCCTCCCTCTTGCCACCTACATATCCCAAGTTGTCTGTACTGCTTTTCTAGCTAAAGCACAGAGGCTGATAGCTGTTAGTGTGCCATTCCACATAAATGCAAATTCTTTTTACTGATCTCCCAGGCAATATTTGACCCCTTGATGACTTAGTAAATGATATATTAATTACAGTGCCTCTCTTATTTTCTTTCATCTCTTTCAAAAGGAATTACCCATTTGATTTTGTTAGGAAATCACATTTAAGCATTGAGCTGTGCTGTGAGGGGAAAAACATTCAGTGGAATTGGTGGAGCTGCGGTCTGTATTTGAGCTTAGATACTGCAGGCATTGTGCCTTTGGAGATCGGCTGTATCAAACTTCAAGGAAAATTTCAGTTCCTTATCCTGTAAATAAAAATACTTTGAACTGTCTTGCAATGTGATAGCTTTCAAGAACTATGATTTTTGGAACAAGGTTGATAGAGCCTTTCCCAAACAGCCAGCTGTGTAACAGCCAAGACATTGACAAGGGAGAGCGAAATTTTCAAAGCAGCCGGTAGTTGCTTGACAGCCTGTCACCCGGGCACAGTAATGGGAGGGATTCCAGCAGTATCCTCAGGCTGTGCTAGCCCGTGGTGCATAAAAGATTTTCAGTTTTTAGTCATTGCACTCCTGTTCAGGCATCTCTGCTTGCTCTGTCCCGAGGGCTGGGCTGGATGTTCCTCTTCAGCTTCCTTTGTTTGGCAAAGTGTCCCTCTGTTGACAGTGCAATGGGTTGCCAACATCTGGTGTGAATTCTGGCAGCATTGTTGTGTTCCCTAGTACTCAGGTTTTGTGTAGATCCAAATCCCAGCGGGGGCTGAGGCTGCACAGGGACAGGCTGCACATGGTGTTCTCACCTCTGCTTCTAACTGCTGTCTCAAGAACCACACCCTATTCTGTAGCACTACCCTAAAATGACTTTTTTTTTCCTTGTTTTCCAGGCACGGCTCTGTCTCTTCCATGCAGCACGCTCGGTTCTAGCCAATGGAATGAAACTTCTTGGCATTACACCTGTAACCCAAATGTAACAAGGCCGTATGCAATGTAAAGTCACATCTCTTAGTAAAATGATTTTTTCCACAATAATATTAATCCTCTCCTGTGTGTCACTGCTGCTGCAGTCTGGAAACTCCATCTGCACTGGGAGGGTTGTGTTCTCCATTGTACCAAGTGCCAAAGAGCAGGTGTGGCACAGCCATTTGCAGGGGGCAAGGCTGTCACAATAAATTTCTTCAGGCATTTGGTAGCAGCAGCATACTTAAAACACTACTCTACCTGGAATTTCCCATAAGAGAACTGCTGTGTTATTTGCCATGTAAATATCACATCCTTTTGGTAGAGGAAGTGGTGTTAACTGTTCTGCCCTAAGCAAAGTTCTCCACTCCTGTGGTTGCCACTGTGTACCAAGGCCTAATGGCACAACGGCTCCAGCTGCTCTGTCTGTTGTAACAAACCGAGTTACTCACACCCTGCAGAGACCTTCTCCTGGGTGTTGTGCTGCATTCCCCCTTCAGAAACCTCGGCCAAGCCCAACTGCCAGCTGTCACACCCTGTTCCTCAGCCCTTCCTCTGTCCCACTGACGTGATGGCTGGCGAGAAGAGACTGCTGCCCAGCTGGTGGAACAGGAAGCGCACTGTTCCCTCAGCACTGTGCACACAGGCAGACGTGGCAGGTGCTGCTTGGCACCCCTGAGCCTCACGCTGCTGGAGAGCAGTGGAGCAGCACCTGTGAGGTCCTGCAGGAGCCTGGCAAGACCCTCCACATGGAAGCCTCGACTCCCAAGAGTGGAATGGTCAGTGAAAGGCAGAGGGGACCATCCTCTCCCACTGGAAGAGAATTCAAGTATGTTTGTTACTGCTGTGTTTAGCATGCCCTACTTTGAAGTAAAACCCAGCTGCTTAATTCGTGTCTGAAGGCATGGAGCCAAGAGTATGAACTTTGTCACATTTCAGCTCCACTGCGAATGTCAATAAGCTGCCCAAATGCACCAGGGTCAGTTTTCCCTCAATGTAGAGTTGAGATATCTGGAAGCCCTCAGAAGATGAAGGAAGTAAGTTGAAATTACACAGTTGGCACTAATAAACTAAAGGCAAACATGCATTACAGGAACCATTTTCAAGCATCACTCTGTATGCACAGAGAGATTTAGAGAGAAAAAATTTTCCAGTGAGACACTTTGCATTGCCTCATTCACACTTAAGCCAGAGGTACAGGAACAAATGCAAACCTTCCCCTGTACTACACAAAGAAGATCCCTCTACCACCTACAAGCAGGTCTAAAAACCATTTGAAGAGTAAAAGGAAATCCACAACTTCAGAGTCCTTCATCTGACTTTTTAAACCAAACATCAAGGGCTACCTCTGATCACTCAGGTAGGAGATGCTCAAAGCTGGGGTAGTCCCTGTAGAATTGCATCATCTCATACCTATTGGCTAGAACAGAAACTCTTCCTGTCATTAATCAAACTGCAATTGTCAAGTATTTTAAGAGAAAATGTTGGCAGTAGTTGCTTTTTAAAGTTTTTTTTTATGAAGCTTTTGGGCATTTCTGCCCTCAAAGAGCAAGAGAGTTTATCAAATACACAAAGAACCAATTTCCCTCTGTTATATACATTATATACAATTGAGTGATCAGTTCCTTCATTGGGTTTTCCTTGTAAATGAGACTCTTCCTTGTTGATGTGAATGAAGAATACCATCTATAAAATACCCAGCCAGCTCCTCAGCTGCAGTGTAGCCTCAGTGTCAGCCACTGGAAACTCCACATGTAAAAAAAACAGAACTAACTTCTGCTTTTAGTCTATCCCACTTAAACCATTTCATGACTAGCTTAAGGCTAATTTTGGAAAAAAAAAAAGTTTTTTTTAAAGTCTAGTTTTTCTCTTGTCCATCTGTCCATTTTTATGGACAACATCACACAGTAGCAAGTCTCTCTTTTGAGCTCTTAGTCTCTGAGGGCTGGATTTTTGTGGTGTCTTGTCGAGGTAATCCATAGAGGTAAATAGAAACACACACCAGGAGAGCACCCACGGAGAAGGTAACAGCTGAAAGGAGACAAAATAGTTTAAATAAATACAATCATAAAAGAAGAAACCTTCAGCAAGCTATGTAAGCTATGATGATATCTGAATGACAGTACTGAAGTTACCCAAAACTAAACAAGACAGCAAGCTATTGATAAGTCGCAGCATTTAGTTTCATCCTCTGTCACTGGGAACTCTTGAACACCATGCCAGATAGTCTCATCAGCAAAAATGTGGTGGTGGTGGTGATCATAGAAGCAAGAGTGAAGCATCTCCTGCAGTCACAGGTGCCATCTGTACAGGCTTACATTACAATAAACTTAATGATTAAAAGCCAGTGGATGTGATAAAATAGCCTGTGATAACACATCTTTTTTGCCTTTCCATGTCTAGACAGGGTTATTAAGAAACTCTATTAATGAGGCTTTCACAGAAAGCTCATTAGTCCAGGTTTGATTTGTGTCAGCTGTCAAGAAAACACTCTGCCCAAGTAAGTTTCTAAAATGAAGTGGGGTTTTTTTCATCCTTTGCTTTATGGTGCTCTTTTGCAGCCAGACACTGATTGTTTTCTCTTTATGCAAACTTTCCTTTTGTTTCACTAATACTACATCAAAAAGCTAGTTTTTTCCACCATTTTGCCACACCATCTTTGGATTAAGGTAGGAAACTACCCACAATTAACAGTGAGGGACTGAGCGGGAGTCCTGGGCACAGTATCAGACACAGACTTGATTGGGGAGAAAATCCTTTGTAGTTGCAGAACAGCCCAGAGGCATCTGCTGTTTCTCTCAAAAACATTCACCACATCAGTCAGTCAAAGCCCCAGCTGCTCTTTGACTTTCTCACATGGTGGTGTCCACAGCAGATGGGGAAAGAAGAAGTTAATGCAGCAGAGGGTGTAACTCAACAGAGGTGTGCAAAGCCCTTGAAGAAACAGCTGAGGAATTAATTTGGCACTGGCTGTACTAAACCCAACAAGAAATAATAATCCATCAACAGCAGTTCCAGGTAAACAGCTGTATCACACACTAAACTGCATCAGAAAGTGATGCAAGAAAATAAAGCTGTTTAAACCAGAAAGGTTCTTTCTGTTTGAAATTGTAGACGCCTCTGAAAGAACAAACCACCGATGCTTTTGAAAGCACAGAGTCATCAGGCACCTTGTGCACCATGAGAGGGACAATGATGTTTTAGTGCACAGGAGTCCTGGAGAAGACTTGAAGCTAAAACCAGAAAAACTGAGGGAACATGATGGCTTTGGTATAAGCTGTGTACAGCAGGCTGGGCAGGCAGGAACCGTGCACAGTCATCAAATCGAAGGCAAAAAGGCACTTACTTATCTGGAGGCCAAAGAGAATGACTGATGCCACAGTAGAGAGAACAATGGCTGCCGCTGCAGAAAAGCCTTTCATGATGTTATCTGTGTACTTAACAACCACGGAGGTGTAGATGCCACCCACACTGGCCAGAACTGGGAAGCAGATAAGGTGTTACCATTAGTACAGGTGCAGTAGGTTACTCTTGAAAGGATGCATTTTACTCCACTCATGTGCCCCTAGTTCGGGCTACATTGTCCTAATTAGCGTTTTCAGCAGATTTCAGATATCATTCAGCAGAATGGGAGGTCTAATGGCATCCAGTAAATAAGATATAACTCATTTAAAGATAATCTACTTGCTAGTCAATTATTTAGGCTGCTGTTTCAGCACAATTTTAAATTGAATAACTGAGTAACTTCCAAGAAAATGATACTTGTAAATAAAATCCCTCAAAACACAGCAGATAGAGAGTGCATCAGACTGAATTTGTAGCTTCCTGCAATCAGTTATATCATTGTTAAAGAGGAAAAACAATGTCAAAAGACTAAAGCCACAAGATACTTACAGACGACAAACCAGACGTAGTATGTGTAGCCATAGAAAAACCCTTTCTCAAGAACTTTGGCTCCATCTGACATGTACACAACAAATAAATTCACCACAATCCCAGATAAGTACAGCTGAATGTTCCTCACCCACAAGGAAGTATCTGAACTCTTTAACACCTTTTCAAAATAAACTCCTGCAGGAAGAAAAAAAAAGGCAAAAAAAAAAATTCAGTGAGAAGACTGATTCATGGTTTATTGCATTTTGGACACCTCTTACAGCCAGCAAACTCTGAAGTTCACTATCCTTGGAAGACTCCTCAAGGCCCAAACCCTTGGCCCACTGAGAAGATGAGAAGGCATCCCATGTGAGTACTTCACTGACTTCGAAGGGCATTTTTTGCCCTGTACAAACTTCTTTACATCTGTGTGAGTGTGAATATGCTACAGCAAAGAGACTCCGAATGTTCCTCTCTTGCACTCTAAAGTACTTCAGATTGCCAACTAACTTAGCCCTATAAAGAGTTACTGTTGTCTTATAGAATCTTTGTTAAATTGTTTCAATCAGCTGTTAAGTTTAAGTGCAGTTAAAACCTTTAGGCCTAAACCATTGGTCAAGTCCGCAGCTAAGTTTAGCAAGGGGATCCACTTTGACCACACGGGAAGGTCTGTCTCCCTCAATCCATTTTATCTTCACCCTTTGCCATCTGTACCGTTTTTCAATCCACAGACTCCATTTAAATAATTCTATGTTGGTTTTAGTTTTAGTTTCATTGATTTTAGCCTGATTTTCTTGGAGGGTAGGGGAGGAAGGTAGGATCTATATTACCTCAGTACTGAAACTGAAAACTCCTCAGGAGCTTTGTGCTCACAGAGCCCTTGGCAGAGCAGTTCATTCTGAAACCACAGCTTCAGGGGATTACAAGAGCAAATCAAAACCAAGGCCTTATGCTAATTGAAACTCCAGGTTGGTTTTGAGGAAGTGGAATTCATTTTATTCTAAAGCTCTAGTTCTCAATACCACACAGAAGAGCATTATTTTTATGTTTTGCGTTACTGAAACTCCCCAAATACTTGTTCATTATTCTACTTGGGAGGCATTTGTCAGACTAAGAGGCAGACATTTGGTAAGGCCATCACCACCTGCTTTTTTAACCATTGCTCACCCATCAGGAGTCTGCCAAGCTCTGGAATTTCCTCCACATTTCAAAACAGAGAGAGCAGTTTGCAGGACTCTTACCAGCCACTTCCATGACCTTCTGGTGAGAGCCCTATTGACTAGAAGTTTATTGGTGATTAATATCACACAAGATCCTTCATGCAATATGAGAAAATAATATGGAACCAACAAAGGTGGCACAAAGACCTGTGTGTTTGAAGGCCTAGGCACACACACACACCCCCCACTCCCCCAAAATCCCCAAGTTAGCTTCAAGGAAGGTCTTGCTACTCTTTTATTAAGGAAAAATGCAATTTATAATTTAATAGAATACAGTCAGTATTTATGGTGAATAAATGAGAAGGCAGATTTATATTTCAGGGGTTCAAATAATTTTAAAATCAAGGAAATATGATATTTTAAGAATATATGATATTATAAGAGTATAAATTATGGAAGTGTAAACAACAACTAACTAGTATTGTTAATGACTGCAGCCTTTAGAATAACCCAGAATAATTACTTTGATATTTCTGCCCCCTGAGAAGACCCACAGAGCATAACCAGGTATAATCAATGTAACAGAAATTTGGCTTGAGTATGAACCATGCTTATAAATTTTGTAAACTGAGAACACAGTAGGCAGATCAATAAAACTATGCTTCTAGAATTGTGAATATACAATTCACAAATCCACTAGGCAAGATGAAGGAAAGAATGGGGGCCGATTAGGAGAACTTACTCTTCAGAACTGTTTTAAGTCACAAAGGATCTGCCATTAAATGATCTGTCCAATGCTTTTAAAGGCATTGTTGGGGCCCCAGATACTTGGAAATTATCACAGGATCAGCAATTTGAAGAAAATACTTCTTTTCCACCTCTAAACACATAACCTTTTTTTCATTTTGCTGGAATAATAAAACACACTGTAAAACATGGTCATTCATGAAACTGGAGGTTTAATGGCAAAATAACTGCTTCATGTGAGCGTGGGAAAGAAGAAGAGGAAGGGCAAATTTAATTTGAATAGGATTTAAGTTTTCAACATGTTAAGCCCCAAGGGCAGGAGGAGCTGTGCAGATGAAACACAGTCCCTCCCAGCTGCCCCAGAGCTTCAGCTGTCAGCAAGGAAACCCAAGCTGCAACCCTTTTGCAGGAGAAGAAAGCCCTAAGTGTCTCAAGCTTCCTGCATCAGCCTATCAGTGCTCTGAATTTGCAGACCTTTGGAAGCACAGCTGTTGACCCACATTATCAGGGAAAGGAAGAGTTTTAGGAAACTCTGAAGGCTGTATTTTGTCTTGCAGCTTGGGAGCATCTATTTAAATAAGGAAATTCATAACCTTCCAGGAAAAGCTGACTGAGCCCTACACAGTTTTGTTTAATATTTCTGCTTCAAAGGGCCCATTTCATTGAAACAACACCAAATAAGAATGACACTCTCCTCCTTTCCTCCTCTGCCCACCAGAATGCTTTTCCATGAGTAATGAGCATCTATGCACAGCACAGGATTATTCTTGCAGGATTTTACAGTACTAGAGGTGGGTAATAGTACCTTGTTTTTTTACAAAGAAGGGAAGAATCCCATTTACAGTCAGGAATATGCCTCTGTGAGCCGAATTTCAAATTAACAAGTCATTTGCATTTCTTTATTTCTGAGCACCAGTTCACTTGTCCTAAAAGTGAACTAAAACTTCTCCAGAAGCCAGAGAAAAAACTCCCCTGAGGGGAGACACTGGTTGTAGAACAAAGCAAAAATAAACAAAACCGAAAATCCTTCACTGAGTTTATCCAGGCTTCCTGCTACTAATCTACCTCTCTGCCTTCCTCATGCTCCCTCTGCACCCCAGTTAGATTTTCCACCTACAGAACTATGGCAATGTGTGTTTCAGGGCTGAGCTAGTACAAGAACTGAGGGAGGAGTTCCATTCCCCTTGTAAAAAAATGCAAGTATTTCATGTGATCACCAAAGGGGAGCTATTCACTGCAAAGTAAACTTTATAAAATTGATGTACATTAATTAAATATACAGAGTGAGTCATTATGCTGCTCCCTACAGTCTTATTCAGAGCGTTTGAAAGACACTTCCACTTGCAAACCAGCCTTCTATGTTGCATCATGTAAAACCAATGGTACATGCTCCTATCATTTGCTTGACAATGGCAGTAATCCAGTCCTTTAGATGCAGCCCACGTAGAGAAGTAATACTGTACCTGCAAATCCTGAACACAGCACAGCCACAGCAATTGCTCCAAACCCCAGCAATGGGTTCTGCTCCACCTGCAACATCAACCATTATTTTAAAAAGGACACAACACTTCAGTCTTTCACAATAACCAATTCCAGAGTGCCATGGTTTAACTCCAGCCAGCAACTAAGCACCACCCAGCTCCTCATTCATTCCCCCCAAGCCCCACAGTGGGGCAGTGAATAGAAAACAAAAGGTAAACTTTGTAGGTTGATGTAAGAACAGTTTACTAGCTACATCAAAATGAAATTTACTAATAATTCTAGTACTAACAAAAGGGGAGAGAGATATAAAATCCAAGAAAACTAAATTATGCACAAGAGAATTGCTCACCACCTGCTGACAGATGCCTAGCCCATCCTGCAGCAGCAATCAGCCCCTCCTGGCCAAACTCCCTGATTTTCTATACCAGGTGTAACATTCTATGGTTTGGAATATCCCTTTGGCCAGTTTGGGTCAGCTGTCCTGGCCATGCTCCCTCCTGGTTTCTTGTGTCCCTCCTCACTGGCAGAGCAGGAGACACTGAAAAGACCTGGACTTGTGGTTAAGCACTACTGAACCACAACTAAAACACCAGTGTTACCAACATTGTTCTCATACTAAATCCAAAACATAGCACTGAACCAGCTACAAGGAAGAAATTTAATTATATCCCAGCCAAAACCAGGACACAGAGTTACTTCATTAAATAGAGCAAAATTATTAGCATTTCACTGCAGTACACATGCACTTGCCTATCTAGGGCTGTCTCTCAGATCAGCTCTGTGTAGCTGTTTGGTGTTTCACTTTCTGTGGGTACTCTTGCAGTGCTCAGAGGCACTGTCTACTTGTCTGTGGCCAGTATTTCCAGAGGCATGGCCTGCCTTTCCCACTAATGAAGCTGAGCAGCAGCTATGACCTAAGAAACAGAAGACACTTGTTTCTCCCTACAACGGGATTAGGTCAGTGCCTCTGAAGGGTGTGTTTAAATGGCATACCCACACTGCGCTGGAGTTTCACTCCTAATTCCTCCCAGTGCTTTAATTCCAAGTTCTCTGTTCCAACCATTACAATGTTAGTTACCAAGGCCAACTGCTGGAAACAATCTATTACTCAGACACTCCTAGGATGGTGTATTAGACTGATTATGATGACTGTGGTAATTTATACTAATTGTAGCAATCAGTTGCAATTCCAACAAGTGAGAGCGGAGCAATAAAACAAGCCTACCTTAACTGGTAGGCAATAAATGTGAAAGCAAATGATCAATGATCATTTATTCTTTATCTGAAGAGGCAAAATATTAACTCTTACCTGTACTTTTGTAGCCTGAGCAGGCTCCCACTGAACAAGGGTAACACCACCACACAGCATGAAGACAGAGAACCACTGCAACTTACTAAGGGTACGGTTTAGCATCAGGACTGTACATAAAGCTGTACAAGGGATCTTCAACTGGTACGTTACCTAAGAAGATGGGAATGTAGTGTAGAGGACATGGTTTTATAAACTCCTCCAAAACAAGAAAGTAAAATAGAAAATTCAATTACAGAAGGACAGATTTTTATATTCATTGATTTCCCACAGATCCATTGCCAGCTACAACAAAGTAAATTTGAAGTGACTCTAGCAGTGAGTGGCTTAGCTCAGAAAGCCAGAGCTCTGCAGCAGAGTATATGCTCTGAATAGAACAAAGCACAGTTTGGCTTTTGACACCGAGGCTGAAAACAGTGCTGTGTGCCAAGCAGACAGATACCTGACACATGTGCCTCATGAACCAGGAAAGAGAAATGTATTTCCAGATCTGTTACAGAAACATGTATTACCTGGTAGACTGCAGCATCCAAGTTGCTAAGAGCCACGAACGCCATATTGTTTTGGAGAGCATACACCACAGATGGAACACTTAATTTTAGCAATTCTTTAGGACTTCCAAATACGTTTTCTTTTAAAGATGTTATTAACCTTGTCAGACTTCCAGTTTCTCTGCAAAATAAAATATTAGCATAACTGAGGGCATTCTTTAACTGATATTTTAAAACAGAAGTCAAATCAATGAATCCCTTGGGAGGGTTGAAAATCTGTTCTCCACAATCAGGTGTACTTTCTGCTCCTAAAAGAAAAGAAGGGTTTACTGGCAAAAAAACAAGTGAGATTTGCAACAGATAGAAAGCCCTAAAGGCAAGAGAGACATTCTGGAATCAGGAAGTTAGATGCATTAATGTGTAGCAGTGTGTCAATATAGGCAGTGGAACAGAAGGCTGTTGTTTGCATCTCCCCTTTTTTACTGGGTATTTATGTTTGTGTGTGATGTCAAATGCCCATGACTTTCTAGATCCCCTTTAAACTGGGCCTCACAGTACAGCCAAAAAAGGACTGTACCCTTGCACACTACTTACCTAGAAAAACCTCTCATTCCTCAGTCAGCCATGGGTTCCCTGTCTCACTTGTGCTGTGGGGGATGCTGGACCAGCACGAGCACATATGTGAAGAGGTCTGGCAGGTGTGTGGCAGCTCCCTGTCCCTGTCCCTGTCTTTGCAATTCACACCTCTCCTTCAAGTAATTACTGTGTGTGACAGAGCAGGCAATGGCAAAGCATGTGTTGCTGCTGGCTGCTGTCCCCTTTTGCAGTTTGCTACTCAAGTTTTCACAGCTGACCTCTGCATTACTGGTTCTTCCTTATCACTTGTACATCAATCTGACATTTGCTGCTTACTTCTTGCTGCTGCTCCAGTCCTCTTCCCAGTTCTCCCATGGCCCCCTTTTCCAATCTTCTCTCACTTAGCACTGACAAATACCAACATCCAAAATCATTCCTGCCCCCTCCCACAGGCCTTGCAACTTACAAACTGTACTGCTCTCAAATTTAACTCTCCTTGTGGTTCTATTGCACACTTGTATGAATAAATAGCTTTAACCACCTCGTTTCAGCATATTTTCCTTTCCTGATCAACCCCTGACTCTGTACTCCAGTGTTCAGCTCTTCCTCTCCAAAGATTCACAGACTTTACCCTCTCATGATCCTTCCATCCAAATTTCTCTCCTTGTCTTTCTTTCTACTTGCACCAAGCATATACTTCCTTTTCTTGGTTTTCTTTCCCCTATAGGAAGTGCAGTCTTTATATAGGCAGCTGCAAAGGATTCTTTTTGTATTTTTTCATAACAGAAGACACACACAAAAACCAGACATGTCTGGCCACAGGGAACAACTGTGACAAGAAAATCCATGGACAAGTAGCACTTAAAGGGAAGTTTGCAATACGAGAAAGGGGAACAGTTCATGCTACAGCTCACCATGGTTAATTGCACTAGATAAAGAACTGTATAAAATGTTAGGAGTCATTGATATTATGGACATTTTTTGTTTGTTTGTTCCATTTCTGAATGTATTTATTACATTGTCTAGGACTGGGAGATTAGATGTACAAGAAAATTGTGTAATACCCAAGTACAACTGGACTAAAGTGCTTCTATCACAAATGTCTAACTGAAAATAAAATATATGTAGCACAGACACAGTTTTACTCTATGAAAAAAAGAAGTAAAAAAAATACCACACAGCAATAACTTCTTCTATTCATTGATAATAAGGTGGGCTGTCAAACAAGAAAATAATATTAATACTACACATGCTTCTGTTCTAGACCATGCTCAGTGAATTAGCTAATCACATTTTTAAAGTAAAGTCACAGCAGCAATAGTAGCTTCTATCTACTTTGACTTCTAGAATCAAACTTCAGCAAAGAAGAATAACACATATCCAATAACCACCATCTTCTCTTTCATTTTGGAGAACAAGAAGATGAACTATCTAATAGTTCATCTGTGCAGTGGATGTGCTTTCTGAAGCACTTATTAAGAATCTCTAACTGTAAGCTGAATTCAGTACATGGCCAAAAAAATAACTTAAAGCAAACCTCCATGTACAGTTGACAATACAAAATTAGGTGCCCAAAGAAGTACACTGCAAGATCCAATTAGAAAATAAAAAATTATCTAGCTTGAATTCAGCTTTCTCAATGTTGATCTAGACTTGAATTTTAAAACATAATCAATTTTCTTTGTAGAATGGTTCAGGTTGGAAGAGACCCTAAGATCATCTTGTTTCAACCTCCCTGCCACAGACAGGGACACCTTCCACTAGACCAGGTTGCTTCAAGCACCATCCAGCCTGGTCTTGAACATTTCCAGGGATGGGGCATTCACCGCATCTCTCGGCAGCCTGTTCCAAAGACTCACCACCCTCACACTAAATAATTTTTTACTAATATCTAACCTAAACCTACTGTCTTTCACTTTAAAGCCGTTTCCCCTTTCATAAATTCATTATCCTATTGACAAAGCCAATTCCTAGGTATGAAGAGGTGAGAGATACTAATAACTATTGGTTATGTAACAGAAAAATGCATTTGTTAGAAAAGCTGAAATTAAAACTAGCTCTGCTTTTCTTCATCCTTTGCTAAGCAGTTATGTACCAGCTAAGAATGTATCAAATGCTATTACCAGATGGTGAACAGGACTTTAAATAAGCATGAGAAATGGAGAGTACACTTGAGTTAACAATTAGCACAGCCTAAACTATCATAAGCTTCTCTTTTGAAAGACAATTGTTTGGCATTCATCCATACAATGTGCCCTCCAGGAAACACCTTAAGAGTAAACAATGAAGGCATCACGTAATAATGTATAAGAAAACAAATTCTGCAGATGGAAAAATGTGAGAGTTGTATTCTATTATCCTGTATACTGCAGATACCAACACTGTCTCGTTTAAAAGGAAAAGGTTCCCACACAAAGGTATCCTGCTGTACAGTAAAAACAGATGGTACTCTATCCTCTGACTGGTTACCGACCTACAAGGGCACCTTGCCTTGGGTGAGGCTAATTGGTTAGGATTTAAAACTGAAGGAAGCTGTAAAGGAGACACAGAAAGAAGCTATGCTGGAATTGATGCTGTTGAGCATATTCATAAGTGAGCTGAAAAGGGAGGTTACTAGAAAGTTGTCAACTTTCAGACCCACCAGCATGCCAGACATGCTACCAAGGAGAGGTGAGCATGGCTTGATGAATGGTGTCTGCTGGTGCCCATCTCTCCCTCAGCTATGGAGAGAAAAACCCCACCAGCTGACCAGATCAGAATAGACATTATTACCTCCAAACAGCTCAGTGAATATGATTCTTCCCATCTTAATTGGTAAGTAAGGATCAGCTGTCAACAAATGAGAAAGAACCATAGGTAATGACAGCCTCTAAATACAGCAACCCTCTCTAATCTAGTTATGGGCACCTGGCAAAAAGATGCAGGTAGCTCTTGGATGCCACCAGCTCAAGGCTCAGCTTCAGAGAAATGAGCAGAATCCTTAGGAAAGGAACTGAGGCCAAGAGAGAAAGCACCTTCACCCCTCTGCCTAATGCCATGGCACGTTCACATCCTGAATACAGCACACAGCTCCGGATCCTGTTTCAAGAGGGATGTAACAATACTGGAAATGCTCTAAGGATGGGTACTATGATGACCCCAGAAAAATTAAACTAGGACTCCTGGCTTAGAAAATAAATTAGTGATGAAAATGCAGATCTGTCGAGCTATGAAAAGCAAAATGAGGGAGGAAAGATTATTCATCACATCTGTCAACACAAGACAACAGAATCCATAAGTTTCTGCCACCAGCTAGGGAAAGCTCAGCCCATGCTTGCCCCCTTGGCTACACTTCCATTCTACACATCCTCTGCTGACAAAGGGAAGAAATAATGGGCTACAGAGACTTTCTGCTGTGCAGGGCTGTTCTAAAAACATCAACATGCTAAGACTTCTTTCTGAGTTAAAAGTAATTTAGTTTTTAATTATTTCGAGTAAAAAAGACCATTCATACATTTAATGAACAAAATATTACAGACCCTTAACAAAAGGGATTACTTACCCTGCTGCACTAGGTGTACGATAAACAGGGTCCCAGGTGCACAAGATTTGACACATTACACACACAGGTGAGGCTACCAAGAGGTCCCTCACTGTTGCGAAAAATGGGCTGCTACAGTCTCTAGAGAGACAGTGGGATCCTCACTGGACACAGCAGTGAGAACCACAGCACAACCACGTGTCAGCAGAGTCATTTCTGCCAGCATTTTGTGCTGGCAGAGTGAGAAGCCCTGGGTACATGAAAATAAAAATAGAAATTCCCACTGGTCACATCTGCCTTCTCTAACACATTCAATTTTAATGAAAGGCTAAAAAAAAGGCAGTTTGTCACAGTTGCCCTGCTAAATTCAAATATTGCCTCACTTCTAAAGCAAGTAAAAGACCATTTGTATGTTAAGAGGAAAAGACCTGATGAAAAGCTGAAGTACATCATGTGACTCCATGATCCTTTAGCACATAACAGCCAGCCTTCTGATGTATCAAAAACCACAAAGAGAAACAGAGACCCTAAAAGAACAAATTCTATTACAACAGCAAAAACTGGGCTTTGGAAAAATCCAGAATACAAAGAGTCTTCCTAGGAAGGATGTAGCACAGGGAAGCTGAGAGAAAAGGCAGCAGACTGACAGCCTCCCTACCTAAAATGCTGATGGCATGGACTAAAGTTCTAGTTCTTAGAAGCAGTCTAGGATTACAGAAACTAATATTTTTTGATCACAGTCTTTCAGCATTGGTTTGCAGATTATTAGAGACAGCAAAATGTCTGTCTGTAACATTGTTTGGGAAAATTTATTAATAGGAACATTAGAATTTTGTGTAACTCAGCAGATGACGGCTCACAGCAGATGAAGAAAGTCCAGCTTTCATCTACACCAACATTTTAAAGACCCAAAACATCGTGGATAATCCATACTGACACTCTGAACTGATTCCAAAGCATACAAAAATAGAAAATATGCAGAAAGGACACACCTGAATATCATACTGTATACAAAGCAGTTTCACTTGATGAGGACTCACAAGCTCTAACCCGCTCTAAAATTACCCTTCCATAGCAAGATTATCCAGCTACACTCTTAAACGTACCTGCACTTCAGTACCTGAGAATCTGAGGTTAGAAGCAAGGACTGGTTTTCAAAACACTGATCAGCGCTCCCACACTTACTTAGCCAGGATGCCCACACTCAGGAACAACTTGATAACTTCAGCGATGCACACAGCAGTTGTTGAAAAGTAGAGTTCTGTCTCCACTGTCCTGGTGTAGCGCAGTGCCACCGTGTACGTGGCCGCAACCAGGGTCATCACCGTGAGGCAGTACAGCTTGAACAGCAAGCTGACATTCTCTGAAACAAAACAGAGGAGACGACTCAGCGTGACCCCCATGTAATTTAAAAACTGAAACAGTGTGTTCTCCAGCTGGAGGGATGTATCAAACACCACTGGGTCAGCAGACAATAATTACAATGTTAGGAAACACTTCCCATAAAAATGTTTTGGTTAAATTTTACAGCCTTCTCAAAGCAGCTTGTACAGGAACTTCAAGTGTTTGAAAACAAGATGCACTCTTGCCCTCGTAATCATCCTTCATTCTAGAAAAAAACTAAGCATACATTAAGATTTTTCTAATAACAATCAAAAAGTCTTTCTGAGCTTTCTTGCTCTTTAGCTGACAGTAGGCGCTTGCTCTGAAATGGCAGCTGATCCTCTTCACATAATATACTGAATTCTTTCTTCTTTTTAGAAAAGAAAAAAGAAGTAAAAGAAGTTAAAAAGTAAAAGAAGATTTTGCTCTGAATGATGATGGAACTTCACACGAAGGGCTTTCTTGAAAAATTCCCTGTAGGAAGCACTAAGGTTAAGGCTCTTCCAGTAACTTAAACCACACAAGGACTGTGTATCATTTGTGTTATCCCCTCTGTCTTCCCCACTGCTATACTCCTACAACAGCAGCAGCACTTGTAACAGTTTTGACCTGGACCAAGTACTATCCTGCAAAATTTGGGAGTTAGCCTGTCTGAGGTCTCCTGACACAAGGCAGTTTTTCATCCATCCACACTCCTCTAAGGGCTGAGAGTTCCATTGGGCCACTCCAGTGCATTCCCAGGTCAGGGAATGGCTAGGCCTGCATCTGAACCAGCAAAGAGAACAATGCACAACTCCAAATGGGATTCCTCTGCACAAAGGCATGACCCAACACAAGACATCAGCAAATGTGTGGCTTCTACAAAATCCTTTTTCAAACTGGTAGACTGTTATGTTTGGCATCTCTCTGGTGGATATTGGTCATTCAGCAGCACCTTTGGGGTCACTGTCATGTTCTACATATCCTAAGAAACGGGCTTTAATTGGTGTAAGTTTGTGTTCCTGTGCTGATTAGGGAATTAGATGCAGGATAAGTAGTTTTGTAATAGTTTTGCTCATTTAATAAAGGAATGAGTTACTGAATCCAGTGCGACCAATGCTTTGGTTCATGTTTCTTTCAACCCAGAGATGTCTTCAATTGCATAACATTTCTGCAAGGTACAGTTAATACCTCCTGCCACTGCAATAATTTAAATTAGCTACTTCCTTATAGATAAAAATCTTACCCACGTCAGTAACCACTTTTAAAAGGTAGAGCCAATTAGTTTTTGGACTAACAATGCTTAGAAGAGACTTACAAGCTGTAATCCATTTTTACATTAAATTTGGATTGTGGGGAGAGAATCCAAGGGCATAATAACCAGGAAATACAATTAAACCCATCTGGTTTTATAAAAACGTATTTTCTAATGATGTTTCAGTGCTGACAGAAATTATATTAATGCTGTGATTTGACACATGAAGATTTAAGTCTATGCACCACCAAACTAAAGTTAAACTTAATCCTTGCCTCTATTAACTACTCTTAAAAAATAAATAAATTGATAAAAGGCCCCAATTTGGCAATGGTTTGGAAAGTCGGGTAGACCAAATGCAGCAAGACAATGAATCTAGTATCTAGACTAGATAGTTCCAGCATTATGTAAAAAGGTATTTGTAATTATTTTCAGGCTGGACATTTCTTCAGCCTGGCTCACGTGTCTGCATCAGTACCAGTGCAGCGAGGGGAGCACCTGTAACTTCTGCTGATAAATTCGAACTTACACCCACCTAAAGAAAAGAAGAACTGGAAGAAGCTTTTGATTTTTTCCCAGTAAATCCCACCTGGATGAAATGATTTCTGGCAAAAAGGGACCAGACAGGCCAAAAGCCTCAGGATACAAGTGCGGGCCTCCCACACATCACGGCTGATGTAAGGGCTCCGCCAGGGCTCCTGGAAGGCAGCCCCGGGCCAAGCCTGGCACCGGGAGCACAGCCCGCTGCCTGCCAGGTTACCCGGGCTGGTGGGCGCCTGGCACACACGGCTGGGAGCCTCCTGCCCCTCACCCTTCCAAGCCCCACCACACTGCCGGGAACTGGGGAGCCCTGGGCAAGGCCCTCCATGGGGGACCTGGATGAGGGGCAGGCGGCGCCCTCCTGGCGGATTTAAGCCCTCCTGGCTTCCCTGAGGGACCGTGTGGGACCGTGTAGGCTCCGGCCTCGCTGTACACAGAATCACAAAGAATAACGGAAGCTATGAGGTTGGAAAAGACCTTTGGTATCATCGAGTCTGACCTATGACCGAACACCACCAAACAACTACACCGTGCCACTAAGTACCACATCCAGTCTTGCCTTAAACACCTCCAGGGATGGTGACACGACCACCCTCCTGGGCAGTCCATCCCAGCAACTAATCATCCTTTCTTGTGAAGAAATTCCTTCTAATGTCCCATCTAAACATTCTCCATTAGGCACCCGAGGGCGGCGGCGTTTCCAGGGACACCTGCGGCGCCCACAGGGTGGGTGCAGGGGATGTCCCTGTGCAGTGACCACCTGCGCCCCGGAATAAGCCCCAGAGATGCTGCGCCACGGTCGGACGCCCCCAGAGAGGAACTGGCGGCGGGGGAGACGCGGCTGTGACTGATCCTGAAGGCGGAGGCGTCCCGGGGACCAGGAAAGCCCCGTACCGGGAGCACCCGCCGCCCACACGCCGGGGACGCAGCGGTGCCACACCGCGGAGAGAAGCTCCCAGGCGGCGGGAGGAGAGCGGGAGGGCGGGAAAACAGGCGGGGAGAGCCCCTCCGCAGCGCGACCCCGCGGCCCCTCGTAGCCCCTTCCCCCCCTTCGCTCCCGCGGTGGTGGCGGCCCTGTGCCACAGCCGCAGCGGGGAGGACAGTTCCACTCCCTCTGGCAGGGGGGAGGCAGGGGGGAGCCTGCGCGCGGGTCGCGTTTCCTCTTGGGGAAGCGGGTGGGAATTGTCCCCGTTCTCCGGCCGTGCCGCCCACCGGGAGNGCCTTAAACACCTCCAGGGATGGTGACACGACCACCCTCCTGGGCAGTCCATCCCAGCAACTAATCATCCTTTCTTGTGAAGAAATTCCTTCTAATGTCCCATCTAAACATTCTCCATTAGGCACCCGAGGGCGGCGGCGTTTCCAGGGACACCTGCGGCGCCCACAGGGTGGGTGCAGGGGATGTCCCTGTGCAGTGACCACCTGCGCCCCGGAATAAGCCCCAGAGATGCTGCGCCACGGTCGGACGCCCCCAGAGAGGAACTGGCGGCGGGGGAGACGCGGCTGTGACTGATCCTGAAGGCGGAGGCGTCCCGGGGACCAGGAAAGCCCCGTACCGGGAGCACCCGCCGCCCACACGCCGGGGACGCAGCGGTGCCACACCGCGGAGAGAAGCTCCCAGGCGGCGGGAGGAGAGCGGGAGGGCGGGAAAACAGGCGGGGAGAGCCCCTCCGCAGCGCGACCCCGCGGCCCCTCGTAGCCCCTTCCCCCCCTTCGCTCCCGCGGTGGTGGCGGCCCTGTGCCACAGCCGCAGCGGGGAGGACAGTTCCACTCCCTCTGGCAGGGGGGAGGCAGGGGGGAGCCTGCGCGCGGGTCGCGTTTCCTCTTGGGGAAGCGGGTGGGAATTGTCCCCGTTCTCCGGCCGTGCCGCCCACCGGGAGCCGCGGGACCCGCTGGCCGCCCTGCGCCGCCGCCCTCACCTTTCGGAGGCGACATGGTGCTCGCCGAAAGCGCCAGGACCGCCGGGCCGGAGCCGCCCGCCGTGCCCCGCCGCTCCTCCCATCGCACCATAGAGTGCGGCGCGGCCGCCCAGAGCGCCCCGCCGCCCGCGCCGAACCATCGAGTCGCGCTCCGTCCCGCCTGGATATCCTGGAGAGCATCCTGCTCCACCCGGCCGCATCTCGGAACTGTTTCATTGGCAGCAGACATCCAGGAATCTCACACACGTACGTATTTCTCATTGCCAGGAGTAAGCTCGTAGCCACCGACACGTTTCTGCTGCGACAAAACCGAGATGGAGGTTACAATTGTATTCCCAAGTATTTTACAGCACTGCAGTACCTGCTTCAGTGGAAAAGAACAAAGGATAAAATGAAATTTCAATCACCAGTTTACTTTTAAATAAAATGTATTTGTAGATTCCTGAAATACCATTTTGTTGGTAAGAACTGTAACATAAAATCCTCAAAACAAATGATGATAATATGGAGAGATCACAGCAAGAAAAAGTGTTTAATAAAGAAACAACAGGGTATTTTTCTCTGGAAAAAAATCAGCTAGTAATTGCATTGGTATTTTAATTAATAAATCTAATCATTGGTGCCTGCTTATAATTTAAAAATGTGGAAAAGCAGCACATCTGGCTGCTACTGATTAGTTTATTTTCCCAACAGAAAATCACATAGTCAAAAACCATTTAGCACAATTCTTTCTTAGTGCTCCCCTCATGCTCCTTTGTTTTTTTAATAATGCTTTGGGAATTCATCCCTGTTGTGTAACTTAAAAGTGAAGCCAGATACCTTGAAAACAGTTAAACAACAAGAGAATGCTATCCAGCACAATGCCACAGAAAAATCACTCAGCAGCTTGAATCTTCAGCTTCATTGTCTAGCACTGCATCACAATGCACACACAAAAAAAAGAGATTTAGAAACCTTAGCAGGCCCTATGCAATCACAGTTGTGCACCTGGACATTGTGCAGATAGCAGCTTGTGGAAGTCTTTATTGCTATGAAAAGAATCTCTGTTTTAAAGAGAGATTCTCCCCTGCTTCCATTTGAAATGTTTTATCCTGAAGCTCAAATAATTCAGGTTTTCACAGACATAAATACTATCTGCAGTTGCATTGATCAGACCTGGCACCTATTTCTTTGCCACAATGACATAAAGCTAAAATCTTTTTCTCTGTTGTGCTTTAGTTTTTCAAACACAAGCAAAACAAAGCTTTCAAAAAGGTCCCCTCAAGTCAAGTTCCTATGCTTTGCAGTGTGCTCACCCATACACTGTTCAACCAAGAAATTGCTAGAGACCTAAAAGGGTGCCAGAACCACACAAGATAGATGCTCTCCTCTCAACCTCCCAGCCTTGGCCTACACTCATGGGGTTGGGTTAATGCCAACACAAATGGACAGGCCCAAGGACCCAGACTGGTTTCATTTTGCTGGTTTTACCTTTTTGACAATTGTGCTCTAAGGATGGAGCTGTGACATTTGAGTGACTCTCCTGGGTAAGTTTTTTCACTTAAAGACAGCACTTCAAAAAGCAATTGTTGCATTAAAACTTCAGTAAAATCCCAGAATGCTACACATTTAAATGTTAGAAGTGAAAGTCCTTGGGAACATCTTGATTCTAAGTTGCTATTTAAGATCTGTGCTTCAGGCTTATCATTTCTGTCACTTAATGCCAGTCAGCAGCCCCAACAGATAAGATAAATGAAACAGACCAACTGTTCCTGGAATCAACAGACACAGCAAAACCTTTAGTGTCTAAATTCAGATATATTCAGGGATTTTTATATACACATTCAAAATGTATCTTCAGGTTTCTCCTTTTCACTTAGGTTTCATCCAGTGGTCTTGTTAAGTCTACTGTGACCATATGAGTAGTGGGAGATGATCCTCCTCGGAGACCTTTCAAGAAAATCTGGGGTTTTGGTACATTGCTTGAGTTGTCACATTTAGTCTGAGTGCCAACATCTTTTGGCAAGTACACTTGGGTGAACTTCTCTCTTCTCATGTGGCTGAGATCAGTCTGCATGGCATGAGTTAATTTGCGGCGCAAGTTGGCCTAAAGATACAAAAATAATCTGATTAAGCAAAACGTTGTTTGAACATTTTAGCACCAGTATATACTCAGGAGTGTTTGTCTATTTTACATCCGTGGCCTTCACAAACCTGGAACACAGCCCACCTTACCCTCCTGCTAATACATGGTTGCAACTCTGATTTCCTGAGTCCTGAACTAACAGGATGTGTGAACAGCACTTTAGGTAACCCACACAATTTTAAATGAGTCTCTTAATAATTTCGTATTCTCCACTGGTCATAGTCCTTCAAATTTTGTTAAATTCATCTCCTTTGTTTTGTTGGAATAAAAAGTTTTTATGGCAAGTGCTTCCAGTCCTGGTCTGGTTTCTGCCAAATGTGATGAGGCTCAGGGGTTGGTGTCACAGAGTATCAGATAAAAGTGAAAAAATGCCTTCGTACACCACCCTGCTCACTAACCCCTTGACAAGGGGTACGAGATAGCGTAATTTATGATTAAAGCTGGTTATTCACAGAAATTGCTGCAGATGCAACAACAAAACCACTTCTCACAAAGTGTTAATATTCCAAAGCCATTACTTGAAACAAGAAAATGTTCCTTATTCCACTGAGCCTTCTATGCTGGCAACAATAAACGCTGTAAATTATGATATAATGTTCTCCTCAAAATATACAAAATATAGTATTTCATGCTGGAATTGAGACTCCTCCATATAAGTGAGAAAGTCCCTGGAGTCCAGTCCAGTCAGTGAAGACTGGAGTCAGTGGATGCTGGAGAGTGATACAGCTTGCCAAATGTTCTAAATGTTGTATCAGGGCAAGTTAAAATATTCTCCATACTCCACCACTGAGGTCTCTGCTGGAATGGAAGGTGAAGCACCTTCATCTAGGCACATTTCGGTATCTTAATCTGAATCTTATATGCAGAGTCATCAAGGAGAATCCAAAAAAGAGCAATAAGGAACTTACAGAGGAGATAGCATGGGAAGAAAGAAAATATATTAAGTCTTTTTTTTTTCTGAGATTTTAATGAGTGAATGTATGCTATTACAAGGAACAGTGCTTGCACAGAGAAACAAACTTGAGCTAAAATTTTTACTTCTAACAGCATATGGATGTTCTAACAAAGTAATATTTTAACATCAGATACCACTACAAGTTTTTTGGCTGAGTGAGGACAACACAAAAAACCCCAAAGGCATCTGAGCTCATCCTCTAAAAAAAGCCACAAATATGTCTGATGGTTCCCTGAAGTATCAAATTCATTGATGCACTGGTAAACTATTTCTGTTATTTTATCACTTTGATATTAAATGTTTTATCACCTCCATGTTACAAATTAGCATAGTCAAAGCATTTTTGCATGCATCTGGGATTTTTTTATGTCAGCTCCACATCACTAATCTCACAGCTGAGGCTAAAACACCCTTAGTACTTTAAAGTACTGAAGAGCCACTGACCCGATCTTATGTTTATTTACATATTTTTGTCCTTTACAGAAGCAAAAGAGGCTTTTAGCTAGGCTTCTTGTAAACCTAATTGCCTTCTTTATATACCTCAGTAACAACTATTTCTTAGAATCTTTTTTTATAAGCTATCAACACTGACAAGACTCCTCAGTCCAAAATTTTAGTTTCCTTTTATAATGTTAGAGATTTCATGGCAAAAAGAAAACAGAAAGGAAATAGGCTGCCCAGCAGACCACAGGCCTCCACAGGGCATCTGTTCACAGAAGAAAAAAAACCCTTTAGTATTTTGTGTTCAGTTGAGATTAGTAACTGCAATATTCACTGTACTCACAAGTTGTTAGTTTTGATTGAATTGTGAAAATGAGGTGCTATACCTTGACAACTACATGTGCTGGCAAACCCTAGAAAGAAGCTTCTAAAATATATGCTGTTAATTTAAAAGTTTTTATGTATGTATGTGGTCAACCTTCTATAGACAGACTGCGATTTCCAATCCATCAGAAAATCATCCTGATAGTATGACAAACATTTGCTCTAGCTTTTCTTCACAAAAAAAAATTATATAGTAGTATCTTCAACCCATTAAATTTATTTGAATGTAGAACAACTTTAATATTCAATGCAATTCAATTCAAAATAAAATCTTACTACATAAAGAAGGCAACTGAAAAATTTGAAATCAACACATATAGCAGTGCTATAAGCACTGCTCAAAAAACAGAGAAAAATAAGGAAGAAGTGAGAGAAGAAGTCTAGAAGTAAGGAGAGACAATATCTAGAAAAAAAATTTGAACCAGTTGTAATGAAGTGTGTGTCTTTGAATAAAAGGTTAGATTTGTGTTTCAAGAACAAAAGTTAAGAATAATTTATTCTCAAATTTGTTATCCAACAATTAAAATCTTGTAATAACAGTACAAACCAATTTTATAGCTTTTCTTCTCAGTTCCCATTCATTCCACTCATAGGACCTCACAATAGTTGGAGGCAAGATATGAGTATCAGTTTGAGTACCACTGTCATGTTTTGCAGGTGGCTTCATCGAACCTTTCTTTCCACTTCTGGCCTGGATGAAAAGAAACAACCAAAGCCAAGCAAGGCATTAATGAGAAGAATACAGAGAGCATATGGATGTGCTACTTTTTAAAACCAAATCAAGACCTGCAAACCACTAGTGGATAATGATTTTTACATTCAACAATATTTTTGTTCCCTGTGCCCCCACTAGAAGGAAAACATTAAGTATGTGATGGATTTAGTTTCTGACAGAAAACCCTTGAGGCAGAGGCCACAGTTGAGTTGCAGGCTCCTGTATACCTAGTGAGTACATAATCATTGGATTTTGGAAAAAAAAGGGTCCCACCATCACCAGCATTTTATGATGCAGGCAAGTCAGTTTGTCTTCATGAACAGACTAAAAATCACAAATCATAACTGGGAGAAGTACATACATCTCTGCTATAGCTGGCATATAAACTATGTTTCAAACCAAAGGGCAGTTCAAGACTACATTCTTTCCATTGCTAGGCACCTAAAATTCTTAAGTGGATCACAGAGAATGTTGTCTATAAATCCAAATCAAGTCTTTGCTTTTCACATAGTAGCATCACCACATTCATTATTGATGACTCTGCTTCTATTCTGTAATATGTTCCATAACTCCTGTCCCCAGATATCACTACACCCTCATCCAGCACACATGGATGGACTGCTAAGCTAAAGCTCCACTTAACACGATATCTGACTTATCTTCTGTTGCATTTATTTACTGTTCCTTTAAAACTACTATTGCAAAAATGAAGAAAAGAAACATCAGACACAAGACCTGCCTAGGCTATGGGCTAACAGCTTTTATCACAGCCAGAATGCTTTGGATCTACGTATTCTCCTATGAAGAGATAAGATGAGAATGACATTAAGTAGAAACATTTCTTCAACACTTTGAAGACCTGGAAAAGATGGACCTTCAGACAGGCAGAGGATTTTACTTCTTTCCTAAAGATAGGTATCATCTGTTCTCTTTTAGAAAGGACAGACCAACCAGTGACCGAGCAGCTATTCAGCAAGAGGCATGGGCAGCATGTACCTGTGCATGTGGAACAAGGTATTCAAACTGATGACGGAGTTCAAGCAGTTGAATTAGCTCTGCATATTCTTTTGCTTTTTCTATATTCAATTGAATGAATGTATCTGGATCTCGAGCAAAGATATATGCAGCTTCTTTTGAACTGAAAACATAATATTTCGCCTTGTGCTTCAAAATTCCAATAGCAGGATTTCCTAAAAATGAGAAGAAAAACCAACCCAAAATAAACTCCACAAATTAAAATAGTGAACAGTATGATATCCAATACAAAAGACATTTGTAATCAAGGTTCTGTGTTTCCCTCAAGTTAGTTTTGCTTCCTTCTTTTTCTGAACTCAATATAAACCCTTGAAAGCAAGTTTTTTTTAAATATAGGAAAGTCTGTTTTGTTAGGTCAGTAAAACTGCTTTTGATTAGTTCACATCCAGCATGCCTTAGGTGCATGTCTCAGAAAAACAACAGATAAAACACATATAGCAAAGGCATAGGAGACCAGTCTCTACCCTCAAATGTTTCCCCTATAATCTCCAGCAAATATCTGTTTGCAGATCAGCAGTGCATTTATATCAAAGGGCATAACACTGAGATTAACTGAAGAAGCAGATAAAACAGCCAGGAAGCTGAATAATAAATTAACTGAGAAAATGAAGCGTCAATCAAGGCCAAATAACTTATATAGGAAAACACAATCTGATTTCAAGGACAGTGGCAGGCTCTGCTTCAGATGTCATTGCCCAGGAAAGATCAGAATCATCATATGCAGTGCCTTGAAAATACTCAGTCAAAAAAGGAATTATTAGTATGTAAACAGAGGAGGAGAAGAAAACCAACATTATAATAACCTGTAGGTTACCTTTGTAATAATACATTTTGTTCCAACACAACAAAACAAGTAAAAGGAGTGATCAAAGGCTTGTGATACCTTTCATAGAAGGGGAGGTTAAAGAAAGAAGCCTCCTCAGCATTAACAAGAAAAAAGAAATAATATGATAGGGGGTTATAAAACCTTGAATTTTGTGCAATATAAAGTTACTATTTACTAATTTTCCTAATAGAAGGACTATCAAGTCTTTATTGAAATTATCAAGCCAGAGCTGAAAACCATCTCAAAAAGAGGTACCTTTTCATAGCATATATAATTGTGGGCCTCTTGAGAATAAGAATTTCCCACAGCAAACTCTAGATGGATTCCAAAATCAATTAGATAAATGAAAAACCTCTTTGAAGGATTATTCAACAGAAGGTTATAGACTCAACATTAATCACGGGAAATCCCATAACCACTAACTGCTAGAACAAGGAAGGATATAATTAAGGAAGGATCACTCTGACTTGAATTCTCATAATTTTAAAGTGTTCATGACTGTCCATATGCAGTAATCAGCTACAGGGCTAGAGAGACCTTCAGTCAAACTCAGGACAGAGGTTCTCAGGTGCAATACTAAATAAGTGTAAGGAAATAACACTGTCATTGAAATATCTGTTCTTTAATACTGACAAGTAAATGGCTTTATCTTCCTCCCAAACTTCTGTAGGTTTAAGAAAATTCTATATGGACATGTTCTAGAAAAGATAGATAGACAGAAACCATGAACTAGGGTAGTTGAAATAAGGCTAACTTTCAAGACAGATGAACCTAGAGAGACCTAAAATTCCTACGATTAGTTGACTTAATCAAGTGCACTTTTGCATTCTTTTCAGGAAAGATTTTTAGTACTTTGTCATGGCTATTTAAAAATACATATGAGGTAGGCATGAATGGCTACATTTGCAACATATGGACACACAAAATAGAAGGAACAGCCATTTCCCTATGCCTGCATCATAGCACATTACCAACAGTAACCAAGCCTGTATTCAGCTGCAGTGTAGATTATACACACATACAGCAGGAAGAAACATTTATCCATCCTATCTTGTTTCTGCCCTGCTTGTTCTTCAAGCCCTCCTACCTTCCTACCTTCTACTAAGGGCAGTTTTGTGTATTTTTAAAAAAGATACTTTGACAAGGGAAATAAGCTATCTGGCGTGAAAATTGCAAATGTGGAAAAACAGTATTCCAGCTTTTTGATGTAAGAGGATGCATTCAGAATGCCTTTACGTTTTTCCTAGTCCATGTGTAAATATATAGTATGGAAACTGTCTAACTACAAAGCATACCTGGTAGGGTGAGACCTTTCACACCAATTGAATGTGCACAGAAGCCATGGTACTGGATTAGCAACTGATCAAAATTATCAGTAGTCTCTGGAAAAAGCCATTCTTGGTTCTTGAAATCAGAAACATTCACTCTGGTTCCTAAGAAAACATAAAAGAAAAGAAAGGATTTCAATATTAAAACACAGATGTTTAAAAGATAATAATATTACAGGATGACCAGATTGCTCTGGTTTTCATAGGATGACCTGCAGTGCCAAGATCCCAAAAGCCAAACTTCAGTCCTGCCTTGAAAGAGAACCTACTGAAAAATCAGTCCTGTGGGAACCTTCTTTAGTAGCATTAGTTTTCTTTGGAAACGGGACAACAACAGGAAGATAATATTTTATTCTTCGATTTTGTTTTCACCTACCCATGCATTACAAACACCCTGGCATAAAACTTGGTTCTGAGGGATACCATCTTACAAACAAACACTTCTGATAACTGAAGCCCCATTAAATTATCTTGTTTATCCCCTACCCCTCCATTTCCAAAGTTCTGAAAGGTATAAAAAAACATAAATACACTTCAAAAATTTTTACAAAAAACTATAAATATTCTCTGATCATTCCACCATTTTTGTAAGGTATACTTGTATCTAGAAGCTATATTTTAATTTTATATGTAAAAATAAAATTTCAAGCTACACTACATGAAAATGTAAATCTACACCCTACAAGGCTTATTTAAATTTCCTGTGCAAATTCTGGGTATTAAAAATCAATATAATGTAAAGCACCTTTTATAAAGAAAATTCAAACTACAAAATCTTAGAAAACGAAGGAAAACCAAAAAGTTTTAATTTTCCGTACCCATGGTTTCTTTTATTCTTTCCTCATCACTTTTCACAGTCACTCCTTCCAGAAGAGATGTTAGCATTTCCTCTGGAAAAAGCTGTGACTGGATTTCCAAGAATTGTTGCAGATTGTCAGCCATATTTGTGAGGAAGTTTAGCAGTAGCATTTCATCCTGAAAGCTGGTCCAAAGCTTAGAAAGTTCCATAAACAGGGGCTAGAACATAAAGAAAATTATCTGAAGTGCAGATTTGTCTTATGTCTACAGTATAACCCAGGCACTGTGCAGAGCAATCTCTGCTATGAACAAAGCAGGGCTGATCTCCAAGGCCTTCAGCAACCAGAAATTCCATGGAAACTCAGGGGCACTGTAAGAGGAGCTTCCACCTCATATACCTAAAGCAAGTATTTCCAGTGTGTCAACTCACAGGCAAGAGTAGTACTTTCCTATATTTTACTTCAGAGCCTTTCCCAAATAAATGTACTCTATGACCATGCTTTGAATTTAGTACTCCACTGACAATACAGTTTTATAACTGAAGATATGGTGTACAGGAATAAGGACCAGAAGGAACAGACCTGATTTATTACCAAACTTGGTAAAACCATACCTATATACAAACTATCAGGTTTTGTTATTTTGTCTGCCCTGCTTCCAGAGTGACTTGGTACCATAGCCCCCAGGCCATCATGTGTGTCAAATGGAAGGGGTGCAGGCCTCTTCAGAGTGGTCCAGGGTTCAGGGCAAAACTGGAGCTGCCCTTCCCATCACTGACATGCTGTTGGCATACAGGCGTAGGCACATTAAGAAGTTGGCAGTAAGCTTTAAGTATAAATGCTGTTTTCAATGACAGTGACCTAAAATGTGCCCTGTTACATCTAAACACACAGAGAGCATTTACAGGAAGAGATTCAACCAATCTGAAATGTACACTTAACAACACATTTTATGCATGTTAACAACATTATCATAAGAGCAGCCAACAGAGCCAGCTCTGGACTTCATCAGCATTGCTAATGCTGTGGAGATGTTATGGTTGCAAAAATAGAAGAAACTAAAGGAAGATCAAAAGCATTCTTAATGGAATAAACAAAGAGTATTAATGAAATGTACTATTTTTTCCTAAAACAAATGTTTACTACAAATATAGGCCTTATCTTATGCTTTTTAAGGTCACAATGCCCTGCTTCTCTACCTTTGTAGGGGATCCAGCTTGTCAGCAACAAGCCAAAGACAAGAAAATTTATTTAAATGTTGTGTTAATAGAAAAATGTCTACCTGAAAAGGATCTGAAATCAAAAGGCATTATATATTCTGTCTTCAGCAGAGAAGACAGAACAATTAACCAACTAGAAGGGAAAAAATATCTAGGATGGCAGCAGACAACAACAGACAGCTTTCAGGGAAAAGGGTAAGGTATATCAGCCACTTAAGCTTCACAAAGATATAGAAGAGGAAAAACTGCTTTGAGCAGCTGGACAAGAGGGTAAAATGTTCTCCAAATGAGAACATCTGGTTTCTAAAATCAAAAACAAACATAAACTGAAGCTTGGATCACCCAGTTTAAGTGCTGTTTCCATGGGTTTCCAGCTTGGATGCTCTTATGGGAAGTGTAAAAAATACTCTGAGTAGGTGGGGGTCATGATCTTCCCATTCCTCCACAGTAGGCTTTATTTTGCTTTCTAATAATTAGCTCAGAATGTTGAGAAATAACATAAAATTTGTATGAAACTGCATGCTGGTACAGCAGCTAACCACAAGGAATTTGAATGATAATGAAATCACACAAAATAACAAGCTCTTACATGAAAAGCAAATTAAATGAAGCTGGTTTCTAGCATATTTCTCTCCCATTTCCTTTATAACATGCCAGCATAATAATCCCAGGTTTTCAAAGGCTCATCAAGCAGCCTCCCTCATAATACCTGTAGTTCACAGTTCTCATTCCTTCTCCCCACAATACCTCCCTCCCACATCCTGTAGCTCCCAAACAAGGACGCAACAGTACAGAATATCAATCCTGCTGAGGTACCGTCAGAGTCTGCTCACTGGCCAGAGAGCACACAAACCATTTCAGACCTGATCTTGGTAAGGTTCTACTTGTGTGTCTCTAGTTGCTCTTTTTTTTTCCACAAAACTTGCAGGAAATGACATATTTTGATATCTATCGACTCTGACAAATGTGACTGAAGCCTGCCAACAAGTTCAGAAGCTATTGGGAGGGAAAAAGAGGCTGACACTCCCATCACAGAAACCAAGTTTCTTCAGAAAAATTGTATCAATAACTCATACTGTAATTACAGGGGTTGCTATCTGAGGGAACTTTAAAAGAATCACACTCTCATGTGCTGTTTTCTGCAATCATTATGTTCTTACAGTTTCTGCAAGGAATAGGAAAGAATATTTACACACACAAAAAAGGAGGATATNTTCAAACTGAACATCCAATGATTCAACTTCTTGAGCACTTGTAACTGCATCAGACTGGAAAGAGAACTCCAGGTAAGATGTATCACACTCAAAAAATCAAGTTTAGTAATACATATTTACTTGGATCTCTTCATTCAACTATTTTCAGAACAATTGTTTCAGGGAACGAAATGTACTCTATCTTTCCACAAAATATATTTCTCCTTAAATGTTCAGGTGTTCAGGCACTTTACTCACACATAAACTACCAATTTTTATAGAAAATCCTCTACATTTTCCCAATGAAGAGAACTTAAAAAAACCAACCAAAAAAAAAAAAAACAAAAAAACAAACAAACAAAAAAAAACAACAAAAACAACAAAAACCCAACCAAACCAACTTTTTTTCAATGCGTTATACAGGAAAGTCTAATAAAATCCTGCTGTTTCTCAAAAGACAAATGAAAAGTTCTTCATTAATAAAAGAAGAATATAAATAGTATTCTTCAAAGATTTTGAATGACTCCATATATTTTGGGGGTGTCTGCAGATTAAAACTGAGATGATTTATGGATTGATCAAGGAGATTTTTTTCTCTTATGCCTTTTGGTGCAAAGAATCAATATGTGAACAACTGTTTAATGGTGGACCTGGCAGTGCCAGACTACTAGGTTAATGCTTGGACTCAATGATTTTTAAAGTATTTTCCAACCTAAACAATCTATGGTTCTTCATCTAGAGATGTATTTTGCTTCATTTATATCCAAATAATTTTTCTTCTTTTTCTGTCCTGTACAAGTAGGTNAAGGAGGATATCACTGTTAATCTACAAATACTGACAAATAACTCAGGACACTTACAGTAAAAT
This sequence comes from Chaetops frenatus, assembly GCA_013400775.1. NCBI lineage: Eukaryota > Metazoa > Chordata > Aves > Passeriformes > Picathartidae > Chaetops > Chaetops frenatus. The sequence goes on from VZTR01020556.1 coordinate 71,471, forward strand.
ACCATTTAATTCCTTTGCTCCCATTTTGTACCTTGTCTTTTTCTTACCTTAAGAGCAAGTTTTTTAGCTGCCCCTTCAAAAATCACAGATGATATTGTAATAGAAAATATGTAGCCTCTTTCTAAACATAAACTATTCACCAGAAATGTATCTTACGTTAATATATATATTTATATATATAATAATATATATTTAAATAATTTTTTCTACTGAAGAAGTAATGGGTTTTCCATTCATAATACTTACAAAAACTTCTTTGGACTCTATGGAAGTCTTATCCTGCACTGTGTTTTTCAATACCATCATTGCTGCTTCAAACTGAACATCCAATGATTCAACTTCTTGAGCACTTGTAACTGCATCAGACTNCAACCAAACCAACTTTTTTTCAATGCGTTATACAGGAAAGTCTAATAAAATCCTGCTGTTTCTCAAAAGACAAATGAAAAGTTCTTCATTAATAAAAGAAGAATATAAATAGTATTCTTCAAAGATTTTGAATGACTCCATATATTTTGGGGGTGTCTGCAGATTAAAACTGAGATGATTTATGGATTGATCAAGGAGATTTTTTTCTCTTATGCCTTTTGGTGCAAAGAATCAATATGTGAACAACTGTTTAATGGTGGACCTGGCAGTGCCAGACTACTAGGTTAATGCTTGGACTCAATGATTTTTAAAGTATTTTCCAACCTAAACAATCTATGGTTCTTCATCTAGAGATGTATTTTGCTTCATTTATATCCAAATAATTTTTCTTCTTTTTCTGTCCTGTACAAGTAGGTAACTTGAAGACATTCCATCTGCAACAGAAGTCCACAGGATATAACACGATGGTATCTCACCTGAAGGATGCAAAGGAAGGCTTCGTACTGTCTCACATTGAACAGTGCTTCTCTTAATTTAAATGTACTAAGCTGGGGGTATCTGAGGGGGTCTTTCTGCATGGATTCCAGCAGGGCTGTGTAACAGTGGGCTAGCAGCTGGCAGGAATTCAGACATTCATCGAGAGTCTGTGTAGTTGATGGAATGGCTTCGTTCAGGATGTCTGGCACTATTCGCACAGAATAAATAGGAAGTATGTATAAAAAAGTTAATGAAATCATTATCAAATGGTTAAAGTGCAATATTTGAGCATAATGGTCTTCCAATCCTTGTGAAACAGACTCAACCACCCTATCTCACTAGTTAGGTTATTTCAAATATTTCAGACTTCAGGTGTGGAATTATCACAGTCAAGTCAAGGAATGTGAGAAAACTTGCTTTATAGTAGATGCAACTCTGTTGCTACAACTGACATGGGTTTTCTGACAGACTTCAGGAAACCCGCACAATTTTCAATTCCCAGTTTCCTAATTTGTAAAATACCAATGACAATAACAGGCCTCCCTGGGATGGGAAATTATTGGAGCAGCTCCAGTGAAGAAGGCCAGAAGAATGAATTGGGAATACCCAGCTGAAATGCAGTTGTTTACTTACAGTCATCAATGCCGCTTCCTCCTTTCTGGCACTTCTTGTTGTACAAACGAATTCCTGTGACTAGCATGGCAAGATCTTTCAGCTGTTGTTCTTTGTCCTTCTTACTGAGTGAGATGAAAGTAGCCATCTCTGTCTGGGGAAATACACTCTGCAAGGCAGCTATAAGCATTACAAAGTAGGAGAAAACCCTCATAATGAGGGAACAGAGAAGAAAATCATTAAATATGCAAAAACAGCCTCTCCTGAACAAATGCAAAAAGTAGGAAATCCTTAGGAAATTTACATTTCAAGGCTGAGCAGTGACAGTTTGGATAGTAAGCATCCATCACCGTTTACCATGTTTGTATCTAAATATCAGCAAAGAGAAGGCGAAATTTTATTTTTCAAGAAGAAAAGCCCAATTTCACAGCTGAAAGTTTACTGACCTGTCACTTCCCTGACAGCCTCAATATTTGTTGGGGATCCCAGGCCAGATCTCAGCAGCACATAGGTAACAATCTTTTGATACACATTCTCCATTTCTTCTTGTGCACGTGGACCACTCTCTGTGATAGCTCTGACCACAGGAGCAAGTTTTCCTTCCAGAACACGCTCCTGCTCACTGAGTAACTCATCTAGGAAAGAAGGACAGTTAGAAAGTGCTATCTAAATTCTTTGGAATTTTACTTATACAGAGGGTGCAATTCATTTCCACAGTCAGAGGACCAACTTAAAGTTTCTGAAGCACAGGTATGTGGAAGAGATGTTCATAGTACCATACCATTAGAATTAAAACCAGTAGAGTTAAACATTAATATAATCAACATGGTTAACGCCAGTCAGTAGAGTCCTGAGAACTATTCAGGCCAAATTTAACAGCAAGCCTCTGGCTCTCTGGACTCCTCTGACTGTAAGAGAACCTAATACACACACACACATTTCAAACACACCTGAAGTTACATGCTCAAATTTGAACACTACTCAGGATCTCAAAAATTTGCTGGAGTTACTGAGCTCATAGAGTTCAGGGGATTTAGGAGCAGCTTCCAGTGTTGCTAATTTTCGGTTTTAATCCATGCTAAGAAGAAAACATTTTCATTATCTCCCCACAGAGAAATGCTTTTCTCATGTCTATTCTTGTTCTGTGTCTTCTATTTCCCAGCCATCCTCCACTGTCCCTTTGAGATCTGAAATTACATTTACAGCAGAGGCATTTTCTCCATCTCGTTTTATTTCCACATTCCCATTCTCAGACTGTATGAAATTACTACTGGTGAGACAAAAATGTACTCAATTAAAACTGATTGTTCAAGACTACTCAAATCTCCCAGTAAGGGATATTGATAAAACACTGAGTTCTCTTTGAGATACATGAGCGGAGTTCTGAGTGCCTTCAGACACACACGTGCAGGTGCAAGCTTTTCTTGCTGAAGGCAGCTAACCACTGAACCTGAAAGTGTAATTGTCCTCAAGCAACCTAATACATTTCAGTATTTACTATTCAGTAAATCTCTCAGACAGCACGAGAAGAGTGTACTCTCAAATCTAATGTACACTTTTCCCTACTATATCCATACTGAAACATCAGACTCCCGTAACAGTAAATTTCTCCTGGGATTTTTATGTTGCTTTACTGCCAGCATTCATTTAACAGCAATTACTATTACTAAATTCTAAACTCAGCATCAACTTCTATGAAAACATATTTGAAATTACCTCGGTTTGTATAGTTCATATCAAAGTAAACTTGCATCTTAATTGTGCTTAGAGATGGGTTTGTTGTGTCAAGCAGTCTGGTAACACAGAGCTAAAAAGAGAGTCAGAGAAGTAAGTTCTTTCTCAACTCTGGGGAAACATATGAACTGACAATGATGTATGACAGGTTTCACAATAGCTGTAGAGCCCCTTTGCTACCATTCTCTCCATATAAAGCTTTTCTAAGCTTTATGGAAACATAGTTCAGTCTTTAGCTACGAAGCCATGAGAATAAAGTAGCACTAAAATTTTGCAAGTATGTCTTTTTAGTTACAGGAACAGGTAGCAGATAATGCTACAGTCTTAGATAAGTACTGACTCTCAACTTCATGTCAAAATTATTACCTGGATAAGATCCTGCATATTGTTTTCTGTAAGGATTCGATCCATATTAAAGTCATTTCTTGGATTTAAAACAACAGCTTTCACCTAGAGATTGCCAAAAGAAAGATATTAATTTACATCTCAAAATACCATCTTTGAAACTCACCTTTTATTTTCTGAAAAATCTCAGATGCATTCAATATTTCTTTACTATTCTTTTTTATTCATTTCAGTCTTTGATAACAAAACAAAATTACTTAATTTCACATCTCACCAGTTTCAACCTCAGTTCTCAGGCAAAATTAAGAAAAACATCTTTTTGAGATATAAACATTTAAATAAAACTCCTTTAAAAATTACTTGGAAAATATTTTCCTAAGTAATGTTTTTTGAAAATCCATCAGGGTTGTTTATAAACTTCTAAATTGGTGTTACATGCATTGGCATAAACATTTATCATTTGAATAAAGAACCCAGTGTTCTGTATGCAGGAAAATATGTGCATGTTTCCAATTGGTGTTCATGCTGGGTGTCTTGCCAGCCACTTGTATGAATTTTTTACTCATTAAAATTTCCCAGCTTAATTGATTTATACTGCTTTTGAGCCCAGTCTATTTTCTAAAGCTCCAGTGTCACCTTTAGGGGAAAAAACAGCAGATTAAAAGTACTGCTGTGAACCATTTACATTTAAATATAAGTTTATCAGGAGCTGATCATCAATAAAAAAGGAACCTAGCTCCATCTTTCTTCAGACACAGCTTTGCAGGCACATTCAAACTATAATCTGCAGCAGTGCTGTGTCTCCTAAGAGATACCAAAATGTAAAATATTTTTAGGATACTTATAGTTGTCTGCCAAGGAAAATGCTGAGACTGATTCCATTAAATTTTCACTTTAAGTGGGATCAGAGCCCACTTCTTCAAATATTCAGCCCATTTATACTACCTGGCCCTGTCTGAGTAGAGAAACTCAGTAGAGAAACAAAATTATCCATCACAATAGAGGGAGGAGGTCAACATGGAACAACAAATATAGCTGCTGCATTAAACATTCATCAATGCATCACATGTTCATTTATGAGACTGTGAGGAAACGTTACTAAAACTTTTATTTTTCACTTCTGAAATTAAACAATGGCTTATCTGCTTGCAGAAGAAAACTGAGAAAGAGCTCTGAATTCAGAGAGTTTTCAGGACTCAGGACCTGCAGCCTTCTTGAGGCATTATATTCACATAGATTTCAGGGGAATAAAATACTTTTTCAGGTTTTTAGGACCGTATACTGGATGTCGCTGAATGCCCCTTTAAAACTTCTCAATGCAGGCAATTGGAAAGCAAGGTATTTCCAAGCTAAGGTCCCCCCTGAAAGCCTCAGCTGTCGGCAGCCCCTGAACGCTTCCTTTCGCGCTTACCACGAAGGCCACCAAGGTTTCCGAGAGGCTTTGTCCCTGGGCAGCGCACTCCAGGCCGACTTGGCGGATTATTCTCTTGATGACACTTTGGCTCAGCTCGCCGGACATGCCGGCCAAGCACACACACCTCAGCGAGGTTACATTCACTTCAGCGAGGGTCCCTCTCGTCCCGGGCCCGCTCTGTCGCGATGCCAAACCCTGTCCCGACGCCAAAGCTCTCCGGTGCCACCTGTCCCGCGTCCCGGCCGCTGGCGACGGGCGGGAGCGGCCGCGGCCGAGCGCCAGCCCGGGCGTTGCCATGGGGACGCGGCCCGGCCCGGCCCGGCCCGGCCTGGCCTGGCCTGCCGGGAGAGCGGCGAGGGACAAGCGGGGATGTGAATTTACACAAAGCGCACAGGGAGATGGTGTTTGTACGGGATATACGGGACAGTGTGCAAAACATACACCCTGCATATATCAAACAAACATGCGGCTGCAGAGGCACAAGAGCGTACCTGTGTGTGTGTGTCTGTG
>VZTR01020557.1:5681-38980 GCA_013400775.1 Chaetops frenatus
TGCAGGATGAGGATGTGGGGAATGAATGATGGGAATGTGAGGAATGCAAGGTGGGGATGCAGGATGTGGAAATGGATTAAAAGATGGGAATTTGAGGGTTGCAGGATGAGGATGTGAGAAATGAATGATGGGAATGTGAGGAATGCAAGGTGGGGATGCAGGATGGGGATGCAGATTTTGTCAAAATGAGGATATGAGGAATGAATTATGGGGATTTGAGGGGTGCAGGATGAGGATTTGGGGAGTGAATGATGGGAATGTGAGGAATGCAAGGTGGGGATGCAGGGATGCAGGATGGGGATGCAGCGGCCCCAAAATGGGGATATGAGGGATGCAGGATGGGAATATGAGAGGGTACAGGATGGGGACACGAGGAATGCAGGATGGGGAGGTGAGGGGTGCAGGATGGGGGATATAGAAGGGGTAGAGGATGAGGATGTCAGGAGTGCAGGATGGGGACACGAGGGATGCAGGATGAGAATGCAGGGGTTTCAGGATGAAATGTGAGGGTTTCAGGATGAAATGTGAGGGTTTCAAGGTAGAATATGAGGGTTTCAGGACCGAATGTGAGAGTTTCAGGACAGAATGTGAGGGTTTCAGGGTGGAATATGAGGGTTTCATGGTGGAATGTGAGGGTTTCATGGTGGAATGTGAAGGTTTCAGGACGGAATATGAGGGTTTCAGGACAGAATGTGAGGGTTTCAGGGTGGAATATGAGGGTTTCATGGTGGAATGTGAGGGTTTCAGGACGGAATATGAGGGTTGCAAGGATGGGGATTGGGAGGTTTCAGGATGGGGTTAATGCTCTGCACCAAGGCATCCTTTGTTCTGGGCAGGCTGCTGAGGTTTGGAAATGGAGCGCTGAGGAGAGAACACCGCAAAATAGAAACGTCCGCACTTTCTGCTGCTGATTTTCAGTTTCAACAGCTGCTTCATTTGGAATGGATGAAAACGCACTCCGGCTTAGTAGGAGTCAATTAAAAATAAACCGAGGCAGAGGATTGGTGTCGGAGCCCAGCGACGCTCCTCGGACATAAAAGTTGCATCCTCTCACGCCTGGATTTTCGCTCCAATTTGCCACGGGCGGCAGGACGGGGGCCGGGAGCTCTCATTAGCATGGAAATGCAGTTGGTTGCGCTGAATTCGCCGCCCCAGCGCTTTGTTCCTGCTCTCGGTGGAGCGGGGATGAGCCGCTCCCCCCCGGCCCCGCTGACCCCTCCTTTGTGCGGGGCGCTGGGGAGGGGACAGCGCTGTCCCCCCGCGGGGTGACACTGCTGCCTGGCTGCCCTGGGTGGATTAGGCAGCGGACATCTGCAGGGAGGGGGCAGGGAGCCGCTGCTGCCTTTTGTTTCTGGCGTTTTTTCACCTTCTGTGCCCGGAAATATGGCCATGGGTTGCGGCCGTCCTTGGGGGATTTGCCTTCTGCTTCCCCAAAAATAACGAGGAAAAGGCCCTGGTTTAGCCCTGCACCTGCACAGGTGGAGGGTCCTGCCTGTCTGGGATGCACAGGAGAGGAATGCTTTCAGCAGGAGAGGTTGGTTCTATTGGCTTCTCTAACGTCCCTGCTCTTATTTCTGCTCTGACCACCTATTTTTTTGGCAAGAAGCCTCTCATCCTCCTGCCTGTGCTTTTGCCAGCAAGAAATTGTGAGCCAGGCAGGGAATCCAGGGTCATCCAGGGATGTATGAGCGGGAAAAGAATGGAAAAGACCTTATGGCCCACAGTAGGATCCTAATTTTCCTCCCATTCCTATTATTTCTACACGGATGCTCCGCTTGAGCTCTGCTGAGCTGGGAAACAGGGGCAGGTCCTTGCAGAGCCTCCTCCCCTGCAACAAACCCAGCTGGGTTTCCACTGCCTCTGCCTCAGACTGGTCCAGGAGGGCAGGAGGGGGTGGGACTGAGCATCATTTTACCGAGGCTGGACTGAGCACTGAGCCAAAATGCAGCATCTTTAAGTGATGAGTCTGAAATCTGATCTGCAGCCGGTGTCACTTCTCACGGAGGGGGACTTTGCAAAGGGAGAACAGAAAAGACAAGTTCTGCTCAGAAATTTGGGCAGGAACCAGTGGTGCCAAGCAGGTTCTGCTGATTGTTCCCCTTGTGGCTGTCCTGGTTAAGTCCCACCAAGGAGAGCAGCACTGCAGAAGTCATTTCTGAAGAGAAAAGGCTCTCCTGAAATGGGTTCTCCTGCTCTGCAGCTCCTTGAGAAAACACAGGCTGAGGGGTCCTGAACGAGAGATTTTAGCAGTGCTTGGGGAAGTCTGTGGATGAGCAGAGCTCTCCCTCTTGTCCAGGTGGGTGAGAAAGGCTCAGTTTCACTGAGAGAGTTCCCTGCAAGACCCTGCTTTGACACCAAAGGCGAATATGGAGCAAATCATCCAGACTCTCTCGTGTCCAAGGAAATAAATTGGCACTTCCAGATTTATCCAGCCCAAGGTAGATTCCTTATGCACGGTGCCTGAATTAGGAATTTCTCTTCATTGACCCTGCAGTGAGTGCAGACAGAGAGCCAAGATGAAGCTGTCTGCACTGTGAGCTGGGTTTTTCCATCAAGGGGGGGCTGCTCTCTGTGCAGGCAGGGTTTCTCCTGCTCCTCTCACCTTTCTGCAACTTTAGGAGCCGTTTCAGTGGCTTGGAGATGCTAAACAGCTTCACAGTGGGGAAGGTGGCCCTTTCTTGGGGTCTCCTGCTCCCCTTTCCTGCTCCTCTTGTGCCCTCTCATATTTTTTCGTGATGTGTTTGCGTGACAAGAAGAGAAAACGCAAGGATTGGAAATTAAATCTGGAGGATAAATGGGAGATTTATTAATTTATTAATCTGACAGGAGTAATTACTGTCTCTCCAAGATTCATCTCCTTGCCTGGGTTCCCACACAGTCCCAAGAGCCACATAACCATGCCAGCAAGGCTGGGAAGAGCTTCCTGAGGGGAGAATGAAGAGCAGAACACACAGGGCAGGCTGCAGAGGGCACAAGGACATCCCAGCCTCCCAAAGCTGGGGGTGAGACAGGGCTGGGAGGACTGGGCTGAAGCTGAACCATCATCTGCTGTGCCCAGCCAGCCCAGAGCTTCCCCTGGGACAGCAGCTGAGGTGTTGCAGGGGACAATCCAAGCCAAATGTCCTGCCTGGGAGCTGCTGGCTGCACTGCAGGAGTTGCCCTCCATAGGTGGACTCTGAAAGCTGAATTCTGGCAGCAGCTTCTGGAGTTCTTTGAGCTGCTGTGAGTCCTTGCACTCCTGCTCCTGTTAATGTGTCATTTAACACAAGTATGGGCAGAATCCTGCAGTCCTGAGAGGTGCCAAAACACACTGATGAATCCCCTGGCTCCAGCTCCTGGCATTATCAATGAAAAAGCCATTTGTCCTCAATGTGTGCATTGAAAAGCTCTCAGTTAATTTTATTCTTCATCACCTTTGGTGTAGGAAGGCCTGGGACTCCATTTAAAATCTATTTGAGCAGTGGTTCAGAGGTTTCTCAGTGACTTGGCTGGGGATTCAGCCAGTGACTTCCTTGCCTCCCTCTGCTCTGTTTCCACCTCTGTGAAAAAACAAAGGCAGGGGATCAAGAGGAGTTTTCAGACAAGCTCTGTGCATGCTTCAGCCTCATCCTTCCTCATCTGAGAGCCAAGCAAGGACAGTGGGGTCTTTTTGCTGTTTTGTGGCTAAAAACTCCTGTCGTGGTGCTTCCAGTTGCTGGATATCTTTGCTTTTGTGTCTGTGAGTTGCAGAGCTTTCGAGGCAGGGGTGACAGGGAAGTGTTTCTGCAGCATGACAGGGCCAAGTGAGCCTCCCCAGCCCTCCCCTTCCCACACCTCTGGCTCCCTGTACAGCTGAATTTCACTGCTGGGAATTTGCCAGGCTGCTCTTCCTGGCACGCAGAGCGATGCTGCTGCGTGCAGAGGTGCCAGAAAGGCAGAGCCAGGGGTGGTGTGGAGGGTGGGAGAAAGGGAAAAGACAAAAGGGAAAAGTGTGAGTCAGGTGCCTCTGTGCTGTCCCTGAGCCTGCCCACTCACTCTGCCTTGTCTCCTTCCTCCTGGGAAGGCAGAGCTGAGAGGCCGAGGGGGAGCCAGGGCTTTGCTGGCTGCCCTTGACATGGGAGAGGGAAATCACCCTCAGGGGGAAATCACCCTCAGTGAGCAGCTCCAGCACACCAGCCCCAGGAGGAGGCACCACAGCCAGGCTGGGCAGCTCCAGGGACAGCCCTTGGGACAGCCCAGGCTGAGTGGGAGCTCCCCAGAACATCTGGAGGGGAGCTGGGGGCTGAGCTGGGCCACAGGGTGAGGTTATCAATGAGAGGGGTCCAAGCCCTGCTCCTGCCCTGCTCCTTAGGGTGTCCCAGCTCTGTGGGTGCTGACACTGCCCAGCACCTCCTCCACAGCAGGACACGGTGGCCTGGTGACAGTGGCACCGTTTTCAGTGCCTGTCTGGGATCCCAGCTGTGCTTCATCACCAGCTGACACTGCACAGCACTCATGGAATCACACAATATCCTGAGCTGGAAGGGCTCCACAGGAGTCATGGAGTCCAGCAGCCTGCACCCCAACAGGAGGGTGAGAGCTGTTGGAATTCCTTCCCTGATGGGACAGAACACAACCCCTGCAAGCAGGCAGCAGGATTGGAGCCCCACTGCTGCAGGTTTTGGCTTTGGAGCTCGGGCCTGCCTTGCAGCCCAGGGAAAGTTCTGGGCAGTGGCAGCAGGGAAGAGTGGACAGCAGGGAACCTGCCTGGAAGGGGCAGCTCCTCCCTGCTGTGGCAAGCCAGGATCAGTCGCTGCCCTAAGCACGAGGGCTGGCTGTGTTCTCTCCTCCAGGTGCTGTTTTGAGGCTCCTGTTGGGCAGGATGGACCCAGCACAGGTCTTTGCCACCCAGGCACTGGGTGCAGATGATGCTGCTGTGCCTCCAGCCCAAGGTGAGGTCAGTCCAGGGAGCCTCATCCCTGCTCTCCTCCTCCTGCCTGGCCCAGCTGCATCTCCAGGAAGGTTTCTCATTTCTGGGCTGGGTTTCTCCTTTGGCTGCTTTGTTTATGGGGGAATAAATGACACAATCAGGCAGCCTGATCTTGTGTGCTGGGAGGGAGGAGAGGCTTGATGCAGATCTGCAGGGCTGTTGCAATCAGCTTTAGCCATTCCCAGGATCAGGGGCTGTGGAGATCAGCCCTGGGAGAGAGGCTGGACCCTGCCCTGCTCTGCCAGCGTGAGGGTTTTGTGGGAGCACGACCAAACCCAGCACCTGTAGCCAGGCTTTCCCAATTTCCAGCCCTCTTTTCCTCACTGAAATGCCTCTTTTCAAGGCCCACCCCAGTGTGACTTCCTCCCCTCCTGTCCCCCCTGTGCTGGCTCGCTCCGTGTCCCCTGTTTTTGTGTGTCACTCCTTCCTCTGCAGCCCCTGGAGCTCTGCCTCTCCCTGAATCTCCCATCTCCAGTTCCCAATTGCTGCCTTGTGCTGTGGCTGGAGGGGTGAAGCCCAGGGAGCAGGGACAGCACCTGAGCTGTGCCAGCACCTGGAGGCACCATCTGCCCCAGGAGCCACGGCCGGACGTGGGATGGGGCAGGTGGATGGGGAGGGAGCGTGGGAGAAAGAAGGGCCTGTGCATGAAATATTCCAAGTGGGGAAAATTGGCAGGGTTGCTAATGCTCTGAAGGAGGAGGCAGCCCTTTCTCAAGCCTTGGGGCAGATAGGGAAGCAATAAAGGAGAAAAAAAACCACCAGAAATGAGATCTGCCGAGCAAGCTGAAACCTGCCTGGGAAGGCAGCTTGTTCCAGAGTGGGAAGGGGCAGATTCCCAGTCAGGACTGGCTCTGTACAGTGCTTTTCCCATGGTAACAGAGCCCCAGGTTTCCAGGAAAAACTGGGCTTTCAGTATCTGGAGAGGAGCTCTGCCCCCAAACCCTTAACCCTGGCTCCAGGTTGCCCCAAGCTGGAGTAGCTCAGTTTTTTGGGCAGTTGGAAATGCCAGCCCAGCCCAACAACTCCTCTGTGCAAGTCCCAACTCACAGAGCTTATCTGGGCCCGATCTGGAGCCACGCTGGGGCTCATTTACAGCGACAGAATAAAAACAGGCTCATTCCAGCACCACGCCAGGACCTTCCCCTCGTGCTCTAGCACAGAGAGCCTTCCAGAACAGGGGTGAGAGGGGTGGATCTGCTGTGCCAGCTGGATTTCTCCTTTGGGGATATCCAAAGGAGAAATCCAGCTGGCACAGCTGCGCTGCTTCACCTGCAGTTTGGGCAACTGTCCTGTATTCAGCCTCTCTGGGGCTGGAGGAGGGGTGGGCAGTGCTTTTCCTGCACTGGACTTGTCCCTGGGGCTGGCAGCCAGGGGACATTCCTCAACAAGCCAGCACAGCCTCCTCCAGCTCCCCACTGGCACATCCCTGCGTTCAGGACAGCTCTGATAACGTCCCAAGGCACAGGGACTGATTCCACAGCTTTGCCTGTGACATTTCTCACTAAATCTGCCTTTCTGGGGCAAGTCAGAGCAGGCAGCCCCGTTTCTGGTTGGACAGGCTTTGTTTGTGCTCTGGGTTGGCAGCAGGGATGGGAGGTGCAGGGTTTGTGGCCTGGGAGAGAGGGGACGTGCTGGGACTTGCTGCCCATCACTCCCCTGTTCCAGCTCAAGGTTTTGAACTTTGGGAATGTCTTCCTGTGAAAAAAAAAAAAAAAAAAAAGGATGTGTGAAACGGTGCCAGAATGGAATGGAAAAGGGGAACAGCAGGAGCAGGTGGTTGTCTCGTGGGAGTTGTGTGAGCACTGGGTGCTGGTCAAGGCTGTCCAGTTTGGGGACACAGGGAACCAGCAGCCATCCCCCCCCTCCCCAAGCCAGCACTCCAGGCTCTGGAGTCTAATGGCTCCTGTCTGTGAGGAGAAGGAATGGCATTGTCTCCCTTTCCCTGCTTCCCTCTCTTCTACTCAGCTCCTTCTCCATTTCAAATGTGCTTTCCCCCCCACCCCCAATCTCTCCTCTCTCTTCCATCCTTTTGTCTGGCTCTGTGTGAACCCCTCTCCTGCAGAATTCCTGTGCCCAGACACAACAGCTGCTGAAGGGCAAGACAGGAACTACTCTAGATGCAATCTCCATTTTGCTCAAGGATCATTAATTACCTCGATGATTAAATACAATTAAACATCCATAAGACCTTTCTGATATCAGGGCCTTTAGCAAGGGCAGCTTTTAGGAACCTGCACCAGCAGTAAAACAAAAGGAGGAGATAGACCAGTAAATCGGGGAATCCCAATTAAAACCCGTGCTTAGCTCATTAACCTAATTACACATTGTGTCTTGCTGGCCTCAGCTGGGCTGAGGGGGAGGCGAGGCAGCGGTGGGGGCGGGCTGGGTATCCATGTGCTGATCCTGTGGGATTGTTTGTGTCAGCTCTCCATTGTCCCTTTGGCTGAGAAAATGGCCTTGGTGGGGGATTTGGAGCCGGGGCTGCGGAAATCCAGGAGGGTTTTGTTCCAGGCAGTGTGTACTTGGAATACAGCACGTGTTTCCCCTTCCCTGAAATGTTCCCTGTGCACACACCCTGCTCCCTGCCCTGCCTGTCAGGGGGCTCCTTCCCACAGCCAGCTCACCCTCAGCCCTCCGTGGAGAGCACTGGGGGGAAAGGAACAGATCAATGGGATGGAAATGGGTTTGAGAGGGAGAGGGGCTCTCTGGGAAAGGGAAAATGGGTCAGTCTGAGCAGGGAGAATCCCCCAACCAGGCAGATTCCTTTGCTGAGGCTGAAGAGCACCAGACCTCCCTGACTTGGGGCTCGGCCTGCAGGGAGCCATCTGCTCTGGTTATCTGCTGTGGCACCAGGAATCCCTGTCCCTTGTCCCCTCCTCCCATCAGGCTGCACAAAGGCCTCTCCTTCTCCCACCCTGAGCTCCAAAATCTGCACAAAGGCCTCTCCTCCTACCCTGAGCTCCAAAATCTGCACAAAGGCCTCTCCTTCTCCCACCCTGGGCTCCAAAATCCTGCACAAAGGCCTCTCCTTCTCCCACCCTGAGCTCCAAAATCTGCACAAAGGCCTCTCCTTCTCCCACCCTGGGCTCCAAAATCCTGCACAAAGGCCTCTCCTTCTCCCACCCCAGCTCCAAAATCCTGCACAAAGGCCTCTCCTTCTCCCACCCTGAGCTCCAAAATCTGCACAAAGGCCTCTCCTTCTCCCACCCCAGCTCCAAAATCCTGCACAAAGGCCTCTCCTTCTCCCACCCTGAGCTCCAAAATCGCAGACTGGCACAGAAGCCATCCCCAGGAGTTACTGGGAATGGCATCCTATTGTCCTGGGCCCTGTCTGTCCCACCGAGAGAGGGAACAGGAACATTCACAGGCTGGAGGGAGCCAGGTGACTCACGGATTTGTGGCTTTTCCACACCACAGTCTGCGGGCTGGGTGCTCGGGTGCAGCTGCCTACGTGGCCTCCTTCAAAGGCTCGGGGAGGAGGCAGCAGGTCCCAGCACGTCCTGCCCAAAACCAGCCCGGTTTGGGAAAGCAAGTCACAGCTGGAAGAGGTCAGGGTGCGGCTTCCCGTGAGCCAGGGCAAGGGAAAAGGGAGGAATGGGGACCCTGAGTCCCGTGGGACCCAGCTGGGGCTTTCCCAGTACCTGCAGGCTTGAGGGGGAGAAGGGATGGAGGCAAGGGAGTGAGAAGGGCTGGGCAGCAGAGCCACTGCCAGCTGGGAGGGGACAGCATCCCCTGGATCAGCTTGAACTGCCCTGTGGGCTGCTTGGGAAGGAGGCACAGCGGAGTGAGGCACGTGCAGGAGTGTCTGGCAGCACGGTTTGCCACATTCCTGCTGGGAAGGAGCCCTGCCATGGCCTCAGGTGCCTTCACACAAAGCCAGGTGACCCAAATGGCTGTCCCTGCGTTGGGAAGAGCTGCTGCTCCCCCTCTGAGTCCCCTGGGAAAGATCTGTTCCTTCCCTTCCCTTCCCTTCCCTCTGCCCACATATCAACACACCCAAACACCATTTTCCTTCCTTTGGGACTGCTGTGGGCATCTGAGGGAGATGTAGGGATATGAGGGGACCATGAGGAGCTGCTGGGAGCTGGGAAGGGCTTGGTAGGATGGGGACAGATAGAGACCAGGATCTGCCTCTCTGCAGTGCTAGGAATGGAAAAGCAACACCTTCAAACCCTGATGAAACTCCTTGGATTTTGCTGTTGTCATCCAGGTTTGCAGGTTTGCAGTTGCACAGCTCTGGGATCACAGGCATTGCCCCAACCCAGTTGTGGGTGCAGGGAAGTTATTCCCACTGCCATAAAACTGCAGGGCAGCTCTCACCCAAGAATTTAATCTAACAGAGGATCAGCAGGAGCCTGGTGAGACATCCCAGCCCTGCTGGGACAGCAGGGCTTGCTTTACACATTGGCCATTCCTTGGCTGGTGCTCTGCTTGCAGGTAATTAAAATGGTTTAACCCTGCAGGCCCAGCAGCTGCCTGCAGATCGTCTGTCTTTATGCCCCAAGGGACCCTGCCCTCAGTGCCTGCTCCAGAGAACCCCCTCTCTGCAAGGCAGGTTTGGAGGATAAAAGGATTTCCTCACACAGGCAGAGAGTGAAGGCAGAAACTCAAATGCCTTTTTCTAAAATCAGGGCAATGGAAAGAAAGAAGGCATGGGATGAGAGAAAATCTAAATCCTGGGCAATGGAAAGAAAGAAGGCATGGGAGGAGGGAAAATCCAGATCCTGGGCAATGGAAAGAAAGAAGGCATGGGAGGGGAGAAAATCCAAATCCTAGGCATGGGAAAGAACAGGGGGTTTGGAGATCCTACAGTGAGAGAATCCTGAGTGTTTCTCTGTTATGCCAAGTGTATCTGGAGTATTCCCAGAGCAAACAGTGCAATTACTCTGGATTCACACTTTGCCACTGAGTTGTCAGGCCTGAGGTTCCAACTCCCAAAGGGCTCTGTGCAGACTTGCAGATGAATTGTTGTGTTTTCCCAAGGGATGTGGAAGCTCTGAGAGGAAGGGCCACACTGACTTTTCTGAGGACAGCTGTAAACTTCCTCTTCCTCTTGGGCTTTCTGCTGCTTCCCTGTCTGAGTGCTTGGCTTGGGGACACGCACAGCAAAATATCCCAGTCCTTGTCTGGGTGTTTGTTGGGCCTGGAGAGCCCACAGGGCAGGGAACAGCTATGGAGATCACACTGGGCTCCCTCTCAGCTCGCCCTGCAAAGAGCCTGGGTTATTTTCCTTTTCAGAGGTGTTGTTTCTCTCTGATGGGATCTCTCCCGAGGAAGGTGTGTCCCTCCCCAAAATGAAGGCTCTTCCTTTCCCTTTGGGGCACATCCTTCCCATCCTCTGTGCTCTGTTTGCTCCGTCCCTGTGGGTCAGGGCTCAGGGTGACCTCAGATGCAGAACCCACCTTGGCACTGATCTCCTCTCCCCCCTTTTGATCTGCTGAGAGTTCCCTGTGACTGTCACAGCCCTGGTGTTGTGACAGCATCACAAACAGGAGGTTCTCAAGCCTGGAAAAACTTTTGGTTTATTTAACTGCCTCCTCTCAGAGTTTTCACAGATAAATCTCTGCTGCCAGACACAATCCCTGAGACCTCCACCCTTCATAGCAGATTGAGCCTTTGAACTCTCTGAGCCCTGCACTAACAGGGGTTAATGACATTTATCTATGTACTTATCTTCCTTCTCCACTGCTGCTCCTCACTCTGAGGTTACCTCCAGTAACGGTTTGTGACATTAAGTCTTTTCCCAGGATGGGAAAATTACTGTTCAAACAAGTTCAGAACCTCCTTTCAGTCTCTTTTCCCTGTCTTTTCTGTTAATCCATTTTCCATTCATTTAATACCCATGTGGTTATTTCTGGAAGTCTTCCTCCACTACTATTCTGGTCAGTTTTTTACCAAATTGGAAATGGGACTTTTTGTCCTCTTTCCTCTTGTCATTAGCTATTTATATCCTCCCCATCCATCTCCTTAGGTAGCCAAGCATCCAGCTGTGTTCTATCTGTCACTCTGTCCCTAAGCAACAGGTAAAGATGGTTCTGAGCAGTTCTTAACTCGAGCAGAGGTGACAAACAAGTGACATTGAGCAGCCTGTGAGCAACCCCAGCCCAGCTGCCACATCCAGAGGGGTTGGAGCACCAAGGGGAGCCACAGCCAGGCTGGTCCCATCCTTCTGTGGAGGAGTTTTTGTCTCCCAGGGATTCTTTCTGCACAGTTCCTCCTCACCTGAGTGATGGTCCTGGCATGGGAGGTGCTTTGGATTGGAAGGGACCTTAAAAACCATTTAATTCCACACCCTGCCATGGGCAGGGACAGCTTCCCCTAAGCCCCATCCCACCTGGCCTTGGACGCTTCCAGGAATGCAGAGTCCTCAGCCTCTCTGGGCAAAGCCCAGCCCATCTCCCCTCCAGGCCTCCCTGCTGCTCCCTCCAGTGTTTTGTCTCCAGAGCCATTTCTCCCATCCTGGGCACTCCCCTGATGGAGGACAGGGCTGCTCCTGTGGGAAATGTGGTATTTTGGAGCATCCCTCCCAGCTCCAGCCCTCAGGGAAGGCGGCAGGCAAGCAGGGTGCTGTGTTGAGGAAGCTGCTCAGGAGTTTCCAGCTTTTCCCAGATAAAAGTTCTGCTGGCAACCTGGAGGACCCTTTCATTCCTTCATGCTTCCTCCCACCAGGGGAGCTGGCTGACATTTTTGGGGTAAAGTTTGTCTTAAAATATGCACAATGTTCTGGAGGAACTGTGTCCATATTGTCATGTCTGCTAAAAAACGTTATAGTCTGGTTTGTGTTCTCTCTCTCTCTCTCTCTCTCTCTCTCTCTTTTTTTGCCCCCAAATCTGAAAGGAACAGGAGTTCTCTCAGCCAGCCTCCCCTGGAGTTGTTAGAGAGTGGAAAGCCACAAGCAGCAGACGGAGGAGGAGGAGGTGGGCACAGCAGGCAGGTGCAGGGTGGGAGCAAATCCGTCTGTCAGGAAGGAGGAATAGACAGGGAATCCAGAGGGAGAGCTGCTGGAGCAGGGCCCTGGGTCCCACACAGCTCCGAGGGCTGGCCCAAGCCCCCAGAAAAACTCCTAACCCAGGGACAGGGTGGGATGAGACCCAGGAAAGAACAAATCCAGATGGATCAGAGCCTGGAGTGGGCTGTGGAAAGTGAAGGTTGGGAGAGTCACAGGGAGGTGATTTGTGCTTGGGGGTGAGAGCTGTTGGAAAGGTCAGCTGTGGGGATGACTAACGCAGGATGGGCTGGCAAAGTGGGGATTTGGGTGGTTCAGAGGGAGTTCTTCTGCTTTGAGGCTGTCATTTGAAAACTTGCACAGAAAGGAAATTTCAAAAGAAAACTTCGGCCTGGCTTCATCCAAAATGTCCCCATTCCCTGGCAACCAAAGCACCCCATCCTGGCTGCAGCCCTGGTCGGTGTTTTACCATAATGCCATTTAAAAGAAATGACAGTCCACAAGAAAAACCCATTTCAAACTTATCAAATGGGCTTTTTAAAATCGATTTTTTGCCAAAATCAGCACGTTCCAATAGCTGGTTTTGGCTTGGACTAAATGACACTTTCCATCAGAAAAATATGCTGTGCTGGAAGATTTTCCACCATCTCTGGTTATTTTTTCATCACATGCTTTCCATTTTTGTGGCAGCCCCCAGTTTGAGCTGGGACAAAGCACACAGGAGTCCCCTGAGAGCAGTTGACCTGCTGGTTTTTGGAAGACCAGAATGAGTCACTGGAGCTCTCCCCAGTGGCACAGGAAAATCCATCTGGCATCCACATCCTTCTGCACGTGGCTTCTTGCTCCCTGAGAAGGAAACAGGGAGCCTGGTGCTGATGCAGTCAAACAAAAGTCAATGAAATCACCATGAAAGTCAATAAAATCTGTCAGTTAAGGCCAACTGAGCTGTTTAACCCTGAGAATCCAGGCCTGGTTTCTCCAGCACGAGGCTGGGAATGGGATGTTGGCTCTTGGCTTGCTCCATCCTGCTGCCTGTCCGTGGATCTCCACGGGGAGCTGATTGCTTTTTGGCCCTGGCTTGTCTCTCACAAATCAAGACTTGGGGAGCAGTTTTAGGGTAAATGTGGGATTCCAGCCTGACAGAGATTCAGGCCTGTCAGAGCTGTTGGGATCCCCACCTTCCTGCTCAGGCAGATTTGGGATAAAAGTGGAACACCCTGAGAGAGGCCCCCAAAAGCAGCCCAGTGCAGAGGGTTGTGTTTGAAGGGACACCTTTATCCCCAAGCACTGGTGTCACTCAGCACTGGTGTCACTCCACCTCCTGAGGGACATTTGTCATCAAATTCCCTTAAGTGTTGTAGCACAACCCAGCTCCTCCCTGGGGCTACCTGGAAGCACAAAGCCACCTTGTTGGAGAATGGGATAATCAGGCATGGAGAGATCCTTAATTTCTCTTCCTGGAAGTTCACCTGTGTCCCTCATTGAATTACAGTCACTAAGGAGATAAAACTTCTGAGTCTAAATCCCCAGTTAACTCAGCAGAAGGAGTAATGCTCCCACTGAGAGGTTTCCAAAGGGAAATGGGAATTTGTGAACTCCTCTCTGCAGGAAAAATCATCTTTTATCTGCAGGATTCTCTGCTCTGGGCTGAAGCTGCCTGTCCCTCTGAGCTCTTGCTGGCTGCCCTCACCTTCCTGGGCAGGGAAGAGTGGCTGTGCCTGGGTTGGTCTCCCAGGAAAGCAAAGCATCCCAGAGGATGAGGTGGGGAGCATGACCCGTGGTGGGAGGTCTCCCTGCTGGGCTCTAACCCTCCCTCCCTGTCTTCCTCCCCCCTTCCCATGCTCAGCCTGCCTTTCATGGGTGGTCTTGTCACTTGTTTACAGTCCTGGCTCTTGCAGGCCCCTCTGAGCTCAGCAATCCTTCCCAGACAGCCTGGATGGAGGTTGGGACCTTAATGGATGTGAGAGCTCCATCTCCACCCAGCACGGGGGTCACAGAATGGTTTGGGTTGAAAGGACCTTAAATCTCATCCCATTTCACCTCCTGCCATGGGCAGGGACAGCTCCCACCATCCCAGGTTGTTCAGAGCTCCACCCAACCTGTCCTTGGTCACTTCCAGGGACGGAGCAGCCACAGCTTCTCTGGGAAACCTCTGGGAAGTCTCTCAGAGTAAAGAATCTCTTCCTAAAATCTAATCTAACCCCACTGTTTTTCAGTATGTGGAATATCTCAGGAACGTGGGGCTGGCTTTGCTCAGAGGGTGAATGGGACACTCACCCCCAGCCACAAAGTCTCTCCTAATTTCTGGCATGTTCTTAACACAAAATCTCAGAGATTTGGTTGCAAGCAGTTTGCTCATGGTTGGGAAGAACGTGAGCCCCATTTTGGGAACCTTTAGTGGAGCTCTTGACTGGGTAATGTTCAGGTTTCCAGGCTCTGCCTATTAAATGGATTTTCCACTTCATCTCCCTGGGTTTCCTCAGCCATGGAAATGAGGGTGACTTTGCCATTTGCATGAGTGGTGGGTGGTGCTGTGGGGCTTCCCCACAAATGCCTCCATCCCTGCTTGCTTCCTCAGGTGAGAATTGCCACCATCCTCTGCAGATCCCCACCTCCAACCAGGTGAGATTGCCAGTGCTTGCCTGGGTGGCCTTGGGCACATCTCTTTGTCATTCAGCACCTCTGATTTCCCCACCCCTGAAAGCAGGGGTAATAAAGCTTTCCTGCCTCTCAGGGTGTTGGAGGATTAATTAGTTGCTGTTTGAAAAGCCTTTTGAAGATGCAAAGCTTTTTCCATAAATATGCAGAGCGATTTCTGCAGATGGGGCCCAGGTAGGACTGGAGCTGTGTCTGCCTCTGCTCTGTGGAGATCATAAACCCGGGAAGAGGTAAAATTTGTAGAAATTCCTTGCACAGAGGCCTGGTGATAAGAGAGCTGAGGCTGGAAGTCAGGCAGGGCACTGAATTGGTGGTTATTTGTACTCACTGTTCTTTCTGGGCTGTTGTTCACGGGCAGGAATCCTGAAACAACCCAGAGAAAGTTGGGAGGTCTGAGCCTTTCCCACTTCCCTGCAGAGTTATCTCTAGGGCAAGATAAAAACACATTAAAAGAGAACTCACAGGCAGGGAGCCAGCAAAGGGTGTCTGTCCATTGCATCTGTTGGTGCCATGTTTGCATTTCTCTTGTTTGCAAAGCTTTTCCCTACTTGTCAGCCACCAGAACATATAGCACATTGTCCTGCTTACAAAAAAAACCCCTTGCTTGTTTCCATCTTTTGAAACAAATTACAGAAGAACAGAGCGTGGCATTCCCGCTTGCCAGAGGAGGAAACATTTCTTTTTAACTTCAGGAGATAGTGAGATATCAGCAATATGTTATATCCTGAGAGATAATGGGAGGAAAGCTAAACCCCAGGCAGAAAGCTGTGACTGTTAAACATGCATTTCAACTATAGGAAAGCAGGAGTTTTGATGATCTTCTCCATGAAAATTACAGGGCTGGCCAGCACCAGCGTGGTTTGGCAGGGATGCATTTTTCACCATGTTTTGGACAGAAGGCCAGCATTTGGATCTTTGATAATTTCCTGTGACCAGGCCATCTATCCTGATGAAAGAGGCTTGGTTTGAGTGGGGGACAGAGGGAACTGGCTGGTGGGGACAGCCAGAGGAGGCTGCCAGTTATTAACCCTGGCGCTGAAGTCACGCCTGAGTCAGCAGAGTTTCGGCTTTGTCCCGTTCCCACTGTGGAGGCGAGTGAGCCACTCCCTGCTCCAACCCTGAGAGCTCCCCCATTTCCTGCTCCAGCTCCGAGCCCACAGACCAGCCAGAGAAGGCAGGATCTGATGTTCTCTCGTTTTTTCTCTGCCATCAAGTTTATTTTTGTTTTTATCGAATCTCTTCAGTCTCAAGTTCCCTCCTTTCGGAAATGAGGCTCTCCATGGGTTACTATCTTGATCCCCTCTTCACAGCTCCTCATTAAATCCCTTCTCCTTAGCACCTGGAGAGCTCTAACAGTGAGGAGATTTAGCACTGGACCAGAACTCCTTGAACAACATCCAAGCCAACAAGGAAGCCCAAGAAAGAGGCAGTGCAGAGAAAACACTCGTGGGGACTCAGCCCATCAAGATAAGGTCTCAGGACAGTCTCAGCTTAATTAGCTTCCCTCTCCTCAAAGCTCCAGCTTCTTTCCCTTCCTCCACACTTGATTTTCCAGCTTTTCTTCCCCACCCAACCACCAAATAAGCATTGGCTCTGCTTGTGGTCCCCTTTCTTTTGCTTACAGGTTAGAATTGGTAAGCAAAAAGACCTTGGTTCTTTCTTTGCTGGCAGGCAACAAGATTATTCCAGAGGGAAAAGTCTTGGATTTTTTTCGTTCTTTGACTTTGCCTGGCCAGCTGCCTGCTTTTCCTAGTGCGGAATTGTCATCCTGGCCATATTCACTGGTGGAATAGTGGCTGGGGATGAGAAGAGCTGAGTGAGTGGGCTGGGGTGTGGTGGTGATGGCGGAGAGACACAAGAGGGGTGGGAAGATTTTTAAGGCTACAATGGAAGGAGAGCAAATCAAAGAAAGACACAAGCATTGACCAGCTGGAGAGGCAATCCTGGAGGCAGGCAGTGGGGACAGAAGGAGAGGTGACCTGGAAACTGCAGGACAAAGGAGGCTGGAATTGTGAAGCCAAGCACTGGACAGGTGTGAGCAAGAGCACAGAGTGGGAAAAGAGCTGAGGAAGGAGCTGGAGTCCCGTCCAGCCAAAATGAGAGGGGAAAATGGGCCAAGTGCCCATCAGTGGGGCACAGGGCAGGCTGCTGTGTGCTCAGGTGTGTGGGAACTGGCAGCTGGGTGCCAGGATTAGCTGAGTGTGGCTGGGGCAGGGCGGGCGCTGCTGCGCACGGGGACGGGACGGGAGCCTTTGTGCTTTGTTGCTGAGCATGGGCTTTCCAAGCTTTATTGCAGGAAGGCCTTTCCCAGTGCTGTGTCAGCTCTTTCTGCAGCAGCCCTGCTCTGCCAGCCTCCCTGCTTTTGCCATGGGGCATGTTCCCCTCCCCGTGGCTTGGGGGGGGGTGAAGCAAAGCGGCTGTGAGAACGCCAGGCAAGGAACGGCAGGGAGTGAGAGCTGGGAGCAGAGGCAGGCTGCTGTTCCCATCCCACTGCCCTGCTCTGCAGCCCTTTCCCTGCCTGGATGCAGCTGGGGATCTTTGCAAGGTTGAAAAACTCATGGTCTAGTCTGGTGGTCACCTCTGTCTCTTCAATCTGTGGCCCATCCCACCCCAGTCTCTGTCTACGAGGAGCACTGGGACAAGCATGGCCTTGCTCTTGTGTAGGGCCTGTGTGTGAATCCCAGCAGTGGCTCGGTGACCAGATTTCCCAAAATGTAGCAGGGAATAAGTGGAGCATCGATGGATCAGGCCCTTTGGGGAAGAGCTTTCGTTCCAGGGGCTCCTGAGGCTGCTTTGTGCTCCATTTATCCAGAGAGGAAATGTTGCATGGGCAGGAGAAGGCTTTATCCCAAAGGCAGCCAATGAAGGGCTGGCTGGAGACCTCACTCAATACAAGCCATTGACTGATCCTGGGGTAAAATCATCCCTGCTCTGCTGCCTGGGCTGGATCTGGGTCTGAACCAGTGACCTCGAGGAGAAGGCCCCGTGTTTCCCATTTGCAAGCCAAAGCCTGGCCCAGTTCTTTCTTGTTGGAGAGGGATTTGTTTGGCTGAGGGCCAGGCAGGCCATTGTACAGCGCTGCCATTTCCCGACAGCTCCCATAAATCTCTCCCAGCTCCCACTGGGAAGGGGGAAGGGATGCCTTGGTGTGCAGTTTCTCTCTTGGGGTGCCCCCACCCCATCCCAGTGTTATCTCAGGCCTTTCATGTGCAGCCATGTCACCTGGAGCTATAATCTTGCCACATCTCTCTCATCTTCCTTCTAAGGCTCCCCCTCCCCTTGTGTTGGAAACTCAAGTTTTACAATCCCTGTGGTGCTCGAGCTCTGCAGGAGTGAATCAGTGGATGACAGAGAGACCTCCAGTGAGAGTCTGGTGCCACAGCAAGGGCCTGGAGGTGACTCACTGGAGCCCACTCCTTCATTGCAACGGGCTCCCAGCAGGGTGAGGCAGGCCCTGTGCTCCTGGAAGAGCAGTAGAATCCTGATTTAAATGCCTGGCAATCAATGCAAAGCCTCCCTGGCAAGAGCAGGAGCACTAACCCCAACTTCTTGGCCAAGTGCCACCTCACACCTTTGCTTCTTGCCACCTGAAATTCCCCTGCTGGGATTTAGGATCTTCTTTCCCGTGTTTCCCACCCTGCCTGACACACCTGGGATGCTCCTTTGGGCTGTTGGAGGCCACCTGTGCTCTGCCCCACAAGAGTTGCGTTTCAGGCCTTGTTTTCCACTTGAAAGATGAGTTCAGAAACACCAGGAGAGAAATTTTTAAGTGCCACCAAGTGGAAAGTTTTGGGCTCCTGTTCATCCCACTTTTCCTTCATGGAAAATTTGCAGTGTCTATGAGAGACAGGGGACCACAGATGGGACATCTTTGCCCGTGGCCACGGTTGCTGTCACAAATTCAGGTGCTTTTTTGTGGGAGTTTGTGCAGGTTAAAGTGTGATGCATTGATTTGTCCTTCTCTAAAATCCCAGCTGCTGTGACTAAGACTATCAGGAGCGATTCCTGTGACATCTGCATCAGTCATGATATTGCCACACCAAAGGGTGGCTCATCACACTCCTGCCAAGGGCTGTTTCAGTGCCCTCGGGGGGAGATGAGTATCAGGGAACAGGAGGGAGAGAGAAATTGGTGAGAAGCTCAGTAAAGGCAAGGTTGTGCAAAGCAGAGTGGAGTTCACATGGCTCTTAACAAAGAGGCATTGAGTGAGGTTGTGACAGAGCTCACCCAGAGCCTGGAGATCATTTCCAGAGCTTTCTCTATGGGGGAGCAAGAACCTGATTTGCAAGTGTGGGAGTCTCGCTGGAACAGCACCTCCTGGGCTTTTAGGAGAAAGGGTTTTCATGTCCAAGAGGCACCACCTGCCACGTCTGCTCTGTCCCCAGTGCCCCTGACACCCAGGGAGTGCAGACCTTCCTTCCCAGCCCGTGTGCCTCAGGGCACCCCGAGCTGTGCACGGTGCCCCCGAGGCCTCTCTGAATATCTGGGGTTGGGATCGTGGGGAAAGGCACCAACACAAACCACTTCAGAGGCCAAGGTGGAGGAGGAGGATCTCCCAGGTCTCCACTAATGAGGTCTTGGCACCAACACGTCTTTGGCACACGGCTGGGCCCTTTTTGGTCCCTGACAAAAAATAACACCACAAAACTAATGAATAAAATGCAAGTGGGCAAGCTGCAACCTACCCAGCTAATCCTGGCTGCCCCTGGGCGGTGTCAGCACGGATTGGTGGGCACTGGGTGATCTGGCACGGGCTGTGAAAACAGCAGGATTCATCCCAAGCCTTCTCCCTGCCCTACCAACCACACAGATCGCTCAGCAAAGAGGAAACACAGCACATCCCAGCACTTCACACACACACACACACACACACACACACACACATCCAGTTGAATATGTTCAAACCTCTCCAGAGGCTGATTAGTGATTTTATTTTCTCCTCCTCTGCCGGCCGTGCGTGCTCATTGCCATCAATTATCTATGCATTTGCCCTGATGAATTATTGAGTGTGTAACGGGGTGAGGGAAGGCCCGCCAGCCCAGCTCAGTCACCTTGCAAACAAGTGCTCCCCAGAGCGTGGCAGCAGCCAAGTTTGCCCTCTGGCTTCTGATTTTGGATGGGAAGCTGATCCAGCAGCTTCCCAAACAAATCCCTTTCCTCCATCTGTCCCCCCTCCTCATCACTGCATTGAGGTGTGGGTGCTCCTGGAGCAGAATGGGTGCGTTATTTTTCTGATTTCAGGCTTGGATGAATGGAACAAAAAGAGTTTTTCTTGTCTTGCAAAAGAGTTGTTCAGTCACCTGGAAAGGAAACACGATTTCCGTGCTGTGTTTGGGGTTTTTCAGGGTATTTTTTTTGTTTGTTTTTTTCTTTCTTCTGCAGGGTGTTATTTTTTTGTTTTCCCTTTTCCCCTGGAGCCTCGAGAAAGTTTGGAATGTGTTTTTGTCGAAGCTGCTGCGTGTAAGGGCCTGAATCCCAGCTTTGGCAGCATTTGGTTGTTGGCAAGATGTCCTCACCCAACTGGCACCAGCTTTTTCCCTGGCTCTTTACATCTGGGCACAGGAGGGTTCTGCAGGACCATTTCAGGTTCAGCACCAGGTCTTTCAGCTCCAAAATCCACTTTTTCTCCAGTTTCTGTCCAAACCCAGTCTGCATTGATGCATGGAGCCCATGGCATGGGGAGGGTAGGACTGGGAATTGTTGCTGCCGCTCAAGGTCGAGATAAATAACTTGATTTTTAAAAGGGTCAGTTCATTAATTTGCAGTGAAATCACAGCATAAAGGAAGGGCACAGTAATGATGGATGGAGTGGGGGATCAGACTGACCTCTCCTGTGCTATCCATCACCTTCCCTGCTGGAATGGCTGGAGGTTGATTGACTTTGTCTTCATTTGAGGGGCGCATCTTGGCTGCCCATCAGTGGCAGCCTCCAGCCTGGCAGTGCCACGAGGGACTGCCAGCCCTGCAGGGGTGGCCCTGAGGAGAAGCTGGTGGCCTTCCACCCTCTCCTGTCTGCAGCTTGGCCCCTCTGCTGCTCCCCTGGCACCACGAGGAGACACTGGGCAGTCACTTTATCACTGTCTACAACTCCCTGACAGGGGGCTGTGCTCCGGTGGGGCTTGGTCTCTTTCTCCAGGCAGCACTGACCGAACCAGAGGACCCAGCCTTGAGCTGCACCAAGGGAAATACAGGCTGGATATTGGGAAAAAGCTTTTTACAGAAAGGGTGATAAAATATTGGAATGGTCTGATTGGGGAGGTGGTGCAGTCACCATCCCTGGATGTGTTTAAAAAGAGACTGGATGTGGCACTCGGTGCCAGGGTCTGGCTGAGGTGTCAGGGCATGGGTTGGACTGGATGATCTTGAAGGTCTCTTCCAACCCAGACATTCTGTGAATTCTGTGAATTCAGTGACTTCCTGCGGTGGCGGACGGGGCTGCTTTGTCGGGGTGTAGAAATGTCGGTTCAAAGGGGCCTGTGGTGGGTCAGGGAGCTTGTGGGGAGCAGAGCTGGCCCTTGTGAGGAGCAGAGCTGGCCCTTGTGAGGAGCAGAGCTGGCCCTTGTGGGGAGCAGGGCTGGTTTTTGTGAGGAGCAGAGCTGGCCCTTGTGAGGAGCAGGGCTGGCCCTTGTGGGGAGCAGGGCTGGCCCTAGTGGAGAGCAGAGCTGGCCCTTGTGGGGAGCAGAGCCAGCCATGCCAGCACCCCAGCCCCAGGCAGGCCCCGCTGGGGCCACAAGCTCTCAGTGGAAGGCACTGGTGACTCCGGCCCTGGGAGAAGGAGGGAATGCTGAGCACACCCACCCAGGCAGGGCCCTTCCCAAGGCCATGGCTACGTGATTGAAGTGCTCCCCAGCAAGCTCCCACACGCTCTGGGAGGCTCTGGAGCCTTCCAAGCCAGACTGCTTGGCAAAGCTGTTCCTCACCTCGGCGGGTGTGGGCAATGCTGCAAGAGGCTCGCTCACCTCCGGGGTGGAAGGAGCAGCATATGCTGCTCAGCGTGGTGGTGGAGACATCTCCCCCCATCCCCATCCACCCGTTCTGCTCTCAGATCCCAGCGTGGCCTCACCTAAACCCAGCCTGTGCCCTCGTTTCATCAGGGAGGATGTGACGGGCAGAAAAGTCCTTCACTGTGTCCTGCTGCTGGGACGTCCTTCTCCAGAGGGGAAACACGGTCCAGATGTGGCTTTCTCAGAGCGGGAACATCCCTACCCTCTGGTTTGTGGAGGGGAAGCCATGGGGAAAATGGCCCTGGCTGTGCTGGGAGGGGAAGGGTGCACCCTGCCAGCCCCAGAGGACATGGTGGCTTTGTGTGTGCAGGCACATGAGGGCACCAGCGCTTTGCTGTGGCTGTAAGAAGCTCTGGAGAACATTCCTGAGCACCCAGCTGCAGTGCTGGGGTGTGGGGCTTGGCTCGGGGAGCAGGGGGCAAGTTCACACAAAGCTCTGGAGGCCGAGTTTCGGTCGGAACTGCTGATGGCTGTGGTCAGCTGGTGGCGTCTCGTGGCCAGGCTGGGCTGTTGGGGCTTGTCCTCAGGGTCACAGGAAGGAGAAGGGAGAAAGAGGAGGCGTGGATGAGATGTGGGGATTAGGATAAGGCTGGGAACAGCAGGCAGGGAGTGAGGGGGCAATGTGGAGTGTGTGTGGGTGGGTGGAGAAGGGTTTCGTCTGCCTGCACTTGTGTGTGTGTGTGTGTGAAACTGCAGGAAGGAGACTCTTGGAGAAGTCCCAGGGCACATCTGCCAGGGGGACCAACACTGAGGAGCTCATTTTGGCCTTGGACAGGGAGCCATTCATCCCTGGAAGAACAGAGTAGGGTGATATTTCTGTTAGGAGGTGCTGTCTTGTTTCTCTTGCTATGCATTTTTCTTTCCCCAGCCCCTCTCTCTTCCATTACTCTTTCATGTTGCTCACTCTCTGTGCATCTTTCTTTTTTTATTATCTCTTTCTTTCCCTTCCTCCCAGGCTCCCAGAATCCATGCAAATGCAGATGCTCCCAGAATCCATGCAAATGCAGATTTTCCCAGAAGCAGGGAGCAAAACCCGCTTTTCTTGTTCTTACACCTTGCCTCTCTATTGTATTTATCATACAAATACTGGCTGTATAATTACCAGAGCATTATCTCTAAACACATAGATTAGGAAAAGACACAGTGGCAGCAAAGATGAATTTCAGGGTCAGTCTGGTGGGAGATTTTTTTCTCCATCTGTCAGGGAAGGAATCAACTGAGACACCAGAGCTGTCATGAACTGCAGCTCCCACTTTTCACGAGCACCTTCCACAGAATCAAGGTGGAAGGTTCCTAAATTCAGCCACTTCTGGGATATAAAAAGGCCACAGAAATTATCTGGGTGATACAGGGAGGTCGTGCAAGGTGTAGAGGCAATGCCTTAAAGATGCTCTTGTATGGGAATTATTGCTGCCCTGAAATGAGGGCTGAGTCTTTGCAGCTCCTTTAATTACTGCTGCAGCTCCAATGGGATTAAGTGGATGTCTGAGTGTGTGTTAGCATATGTTGGGATGTGCTGTGCTGATAAGCATCAGGGCTTTCACATGCCTGCAGCCACACATGCCCTGCATATTTACCATAACTGATTCAGTGGCACCCAGAGCTGAAGAATAAAGGGAGGAAGGTGTTACTGATCCAACTTTGAGCCTTTGGGTGGTGATGAGACTGGACTGAACTAGTTATAGTGGGAAGAAGGTGTTACTGATTCAAATTTGTGCCTTTGGGTGGTGATGAACCCTGGGCTGGGCTGGTCATACTGGGAGGAAGGTGTTACTGATCCAACTTTGAGCCTTTGGGTGGTGATGAGACTGGACTGGACTGGTTATAGTGGGAAGAAGGTGTTACTGATCCAACTTTGTGCATTTGGGTGGTGATGAGCTTGGGCTGGACTGGTCATACTGGGAGGAAGGCGTTACTGATCCAACTTTGTGCCTTTGGGTGGTGATGAGCCCTGGGCTGGGCTGGTCATAGTGGGAGGAAGGTGTTTATGACCAGGTGCGTGCAGAAGGTGCCCGTAGCCACAAACTGCTCTTGTATCAATAACAAACAAGTGGAATAAAGAGAGGAATTCCTGCTCCTGATGTCCAGTAACCCCGCTGCTGCTGGGAAGCCCCCAGACGTTCACGTGCTGCCGTTCTGTTGCAGGGCTGCAAGCTCAGACTGTCTTGGTCAATGACTCCGTCTCGGGGTTCATCGGCTCGGACGTGGTGCTGCACTGCAGCTTCACCAACCTGCTGCCCAATGTGAAGATCACGCAGGTGACGTGGCAGAAGGCCACCAACGGCAGCAAGCAGAATGTGGCCATCTACAACCCCTCCATGGGCGTGTCCATCCTGTCCCCCTACAAGGAGCGGGTGACTTTCCGGAACCCTTCCTTCAAGGATGTCACCATCCAGCTGTCCCGGCTGGAGCTGGAGGATGAGGGGGTTTACATCTGTGAGTTTGCCACTTTCCCCGCCGGCAACCGGGAAGGGCAGCTGAACCTCACCGTGCTGGGTAAGGCTCTGGGCAGGCTCTGTAGGGTGAACCTCCAGTTCAAAAGAGCTGGAGGAAACTGAGATTCACGTCCCGGGAGCTCAGGGAAAGGTGAATTTGGGGTGTGATGGATTTTTAAGTTGACTGGGAAGAGGTGAAGAGCAGGGAGCAGAGGGGAGGTGGTTCTGAGACAGCTGGGCTGTCACACCTCTTCTTCTTTCCAGGTCTCAGTTCCCCTTTTCCCTCCACATACACTCCTAATGTACATGCAGTAACAGTGACCAGTTCCCTGTAGGAGTGGTGAGTTTTACTGAGCTGGGGGCTGGCAAGAGAGAAGAAATAACAGATTGTTGCTAAACTCAAGCAGAGCTTGACCCTGGAGCTCAGGGTTCTGAGTGAACAGACCCCACCCAAGGTCTACATGAGTCATTTTCTCTCCAGTTTCAGTTTCTTTCTAAGATAGGGAAGAAAACCTCTGGGAGGAAAGGATTGACTTCCCATATATCTGTGGGTTTAGGGCGCCTCCACCATTGTTTCCCCATAAATGATGCAGGTAGATGGTGCAAGGTGCACTGCCATAAAGCAATTATTACATGGGAATTACTGCTGGCCATTTGCACAGCTCTGGCCTCACCACAAGCTCTGTCACAGCCTCAGTGATGTTAGATGGCTCTCGGGATGTAACAAACAGAGCAGCACTGCTTTTCTAACCATCCCTTCGCCCCTTTTTCTCCTCCTCCCCCCGCTCTCTCCACTCCCCTGCAGCCAAGCCCACCAACTGGATGGAAGGCACCAAGAAGCCGCTAATTGCCAAGTCTGGCAGGACAGAGAAGATCTTGGTAGCCACCTGCACCTCGGCCAACGGGAAACCCCCCAGCACGGTCACCTGGGACACGAAGCTGAAAGGGGAGGCAGAGTTCCAGGAGATCCGGAACGGCAACGGCACGGTGACGGTGATCAGCCGCTACCGGCTGGTGCCCAGCCGCGAGGCGCACCGGCAGCAGCTCGTCTGCGTGGTCAACTACCAGCTGGACAGGTTCACCGACAGCATCACCCTCAACGTGCAGTGTAAGGGGGCCAGGGAGGGCTCCCGGCTCAGGGCTGGCTCTGGGGAAAGAGGGGTTTGTGCAGGGAGGTGTTGGGCTGGTGGAGGGGCTGCTGTTGTGTTTGTGAGAGCGGAGACTGAAGGGGTGCTTTGGAGTAATTGTGGGTTTTCTCTTCCTTTTACTTTCCTTCTCTGCCTCTGCCATGTGCCTTTTGCTCCCCTCTTCTCCCTTTTGCCCTCCCTCACATTCGTTGCTCTGTCATCTTTCCATCCTTGCAATCGCTTTCCTTTTCCCACTTCTGTCCCCTCATCTCTTCCTATTCCATTTTCTCCCCTTTCCTTTCCCACATTTCTTGTCCCATCATCTCCCCCTCCTCATGATCTCTCTCCTTCTCCCACTCCTGCCCCCTCATCTCTTCCTATTCCATTTTCTCCCCTTCCCTTTCCCACAACCCTCTCCTCTCCTTTTAATCTCTCTTCTTCTCCCACCCTTGCTCCTTCATCTCTTCCTATTTCCTCTTCTCCATTTTCCTTTCCCCACACCTCTTTCCTTTCCTTTTCCCCTCCTGCTCCCCTCCCTTTCCCCCTGCTCCACCCCTGCAGATGAGCCAGAAGTCACCATCGAGGGCTTTGATGGCAACTGGTTCCTGAACCGCAAGGATGTGAAGCTGATCTGCAAATCTGATGCCAACCCCCCAGCTCACACCTACGAGTGGAAGCTGTAAGTGTCCCCAGAGCCCCCCTGGCAGCAGCAAATGTCACCTCCCCACAGGGACAGGGAGTCTCTGCAGACACCTCTCTCACCCTCTGGTCACTTAAGGCCCAGTCCCATCAGTGGCAGCGGTGTCACTCCAAGGTACAACCTGTGCCTGTGATGAAGGTGGCTGCCAGCACAGTGCAGCCTCAATATCCATGGAAAACTTCCCATTCTCACCTCACTGGGATAATATTCTGCCCTGGTGACGTGAGGCAGCTGAGATGTGACAAGGTGATTAATGTGCCCAGCACCACCAAGTGCCTCAGTGGCAGAGCTGGGAAAGAACCCAGGATTTCCCTGCTTTGAAGGGGCACAAATAACACAAAATTTGTCTGTGTGTGAACAACCTTACCCTGGAATCAGCTCCAGCAGCCCCTCACGTGACTGACATGAAACAGCAACAATTCCTTGTCCTCCAGGTTTCCAGTTTTTGGCTGAACACACTAAAGGGACTTGAAAAGTGAGTGAGGGGTGTCTGGGGAGTCAGGTGGGAATTGATACAACCTGATGTGGTTCTCTCTGCTGCCCTTTCTTCTCTGTAAGCACTCGTGTAGCTTTAAAAGAGGAAGATCAAATGGATCCTTTCTTCTTTTCAGCTGGCATTTGTCATCAGGAGAGAGGCTCTCCACATGGCTTTGCAAGGAGCACATTCTCTCTCATTCCACTTCCCAGATCAAACTGTTCAAAGTAAAAATCTGAAGAGGATTGTTTTTCTTGCCTTTTTTTTCCTTGTTCTCCATCCCCAGCTCTCTCCATCTGTTGGTTCTGCCAGTCTGACTTAAACTCTGAGGGGCTCTCTGGCTTCCTCACATTCCCAGGAAAGCCTCAGAGGCAAAAATGCACCCAAGAAAGAAGAGATGCCACTTGAGGCTATTTCTGTGCCTCCACCCCTTCCCTGGGGGCTGCTGCTGTTTTGCTCCTGCCTGGAGTGTAAAACCCAGCAGTTCTTTTCCTCTCCTCCCCATTTGGATGGTGATGAGCAGCAGTCAGGGGAGCTGGCAGAGGAGGCAGCAGATTCCTGGAGCATCCCACACCACCCTTTGGAGCTGTGCCCTTGTCTTTGTAGGTTCAGGGCTCTGTAGGACCAAGGTTAAGGTGTTTTTCCATCAGCTTTGGGGTCACTGGATTGATGCAGCTGGAAAAGCTGTGTTTTCTGTACATATGTGTATATGTAGACATGGAAAATACATGCATTTAGGCACTTCTTTACAGTCCTAATTATACCCCCATTATTCCCTTTTGTTTCTTACAAATTGCTGACAATATGTGCACATTTGGGTTGGGAGGAGGGGAAGGAATTACTTGAGTAATTTTTAATTGCCTAAGAGAAGTAATTACTTTACTTTGCTTCAGTAATTAAGAATAACCAGGCCATGTGTGTCTTTTCCTAACACACAGGGGCTTTTTTCTTTTCTTTTTTTTTAATTCTTTTCATCTGCCTTTGCTTATTTATTTTCTGTATCTCCAGAAAACATCTCTTCGTTTTGCATTTTTCCAGTTTCACACTTAACCTGACTGCTCTACCACGGGCAGGGCTTTAAATCCACACTGCTCTCCATGAGTTTGAGTTGCAATTAACACTGGCTGATCAGGAGAGTTAAATGGGCAGGAAATCAGGGTAAAACAGGGTCAGGTTGTATCCCTTTGCTGCCTGCAATAATGGGAATTTTCCAGCTTCTGGACCTGCCCCATGGGCAAGCACAGACCCGGAACGTTGGTGTCACCTCTGCTGGGTGTCACCTCTGGGGTCAACCACGGTCTTTGTCCCCTCCAGGCCAAACGGGACCCTGCCAGGGAGTGTGGAAATCCAGAACAACACCATCTACTTCAAAGGGCCCGTGTCCTACAGCCTGGCTGGCACCTACGTCTGCGAGGCCACCAACGCCATCGGGACACGCTCGGGCCTGGTGGAGGTCAATGTCACAGGTAGGACAGCACCTGGAACACCTGGGAGAGAAGGTGGGGAGGGAGAGGAGGATGTGAGCTGTTGGCAGCTCCCACTCATCTCCTCCATCACCAGTGTCTCCTCTCAGGAGTGGGAATCTCCTGATGCAAAGGGAGGAGTGGAGTTCGTGGCTTTGTGCTGGTGGTGCATTGGTTTGCCTTGGGTTTGGTTTGGTTTTTTTCTCTCCTTTCCTCTTGTGGTCTTTTCCTTTCTTACACCAATTCAATTTGTAACCCCACGTGCCTTCTGCTTTGGATTCAGAGAGGTTGTTGTACATGCTAACAGCAAAGGCACGGCAGGGAGATATTGATCAGGACAAGGGGTAGGATGAGGTGGGGACTGCCAGAAAGGCAGGAGATGGATGAGTCACTTGTTCAGGAAGGTGTTTGGTGTTTCTGGTGTTGGGCAATTCTCATGATTCTTCATTTGAGCTCCTTCCTGTGTTGGTCTGTGAACTCTCTCACCTGCCTGCCACGGATCCCTGTGAGCTTTGTCTGGGCTCCAGGGAGGAGTGACATCCCAGGGTGCAGGCAGTGGGAAGTGATGCTGTGATGGCACAGGAGACAGGAGGAATCTGACGGCCTGCAAAGCACTGTGGCCACGGGAGGGAGGGAAAGACATGTGGGCAAGCTTGGGTAGTGTCAGGGAGAGAAAGTCGTGTCAAGAAATAGCTTCAAGAGGAGAAATAACATATGGCAATAGCCTGCTTTCTGAAAGTCAGAGTGACATTGCGAGGCATCACCAAGGGGGGAAAGGGGCTGTGAGTGCTTTGAGAGCAGGAAAGCGGCATTTATGCCATTCCTTTTGGGGTAAAAAGAGTGATTTGGGTTATCAGGCAGTGACTTGTGGGTCTCAGGAGGGCTGGAAGTGCCTCTTGGAGCAGAGAGGTGGAGCACAGCCACACTGCAGTGAGCTCTGGGCTGCAAACACCCAGACAGGATGGGGAATGAAGGGAACAAGGTGCACTGGGGGCTTCCAAGGCATGGGAAATACAGGACAGGCTCCCAGGGCTGTTACCTCTTCCTGCTGCCCAGCCCAGGGCAGTCAGAGCCTGTCCTGCCACCCCAATCCCTGGGGAGTTCTCTGACCTGAGAGTGATGAAACTCCAGCCCCCTGCACCAGCTTTCTCTTGTGGTAAATGCTGAGCAAGCAGAGCCGAGTCTGGGGCAGCTAAAATTAGCAATAACTCTGTGTTTGGCACCCTCAGCAACTCAGCTCCCCTCTCTGTAACGTGGGTAAACCCGGCTAATCTTCCTCTATCCAAGTGCTTGGAGGTCAATGGATGGGATGTGCTAATTAGATGCTAATTACCCGGTATTTATTTATGATCATTATCACTGTAGCAGGCCCTTAATTCACACCTCCTGTCCTGGATCCCTGCCTGCTGAGTTGTTCCTGGTACAGGCTTTTCTCTGGGGGCTGTTTCTTTTGCCAGCAAAAGGCACTGGAAGAACAAAGCCCTTTGTGCCCAGCCCTGCCCAACCACCCCAAACCGGGGCAAGGTCGTGGCCAAAATCAGCTGCTGGCCATTCCATGGGAGCTGTCACCTCAGTGTCCCTGGGGCAGTGCCCAGGGCAAGCTGAGCTGACTCCCTTTGGCAGCAGAAATCCATCCCACGCAGTGTCCACAGCACTGGGGCACGTTTGGAGCAGAGAGCAGGAGTTAAAAACCTCCAAGCCCAGCTCCCAAACACAGAGAAGGAGGTGGAATTGGGATTGAAGGAGACTTTGGGAGTAACAGGCTCTCATTTTCCATTTCTGCACAGCCTCTGAGTCCCTTTCTTGCTGTCATTCTGCCTGTCCAACCACCCCATATCACTTGAGGTGTCAGGACAGCAGGCACAGCCCTCTCTTCGTGTTTCCTGCCCATTTTTGATGTGTCTCAGCACAGTGAAATTGCACCAGCTCACCTGCACAGGCACAGGCTCCTCTATGGGACAAGGGGCTGTGGTTTCCCCCTCTGTGATTCAGAATTGTCCCTTTTCCAGGTGTTTTTTCAGAGCATCATTCTCCACCAGCACAGGGCTGGCAGGGGAAGTGGGGGCTGGCAGGATTTCTGGGTTTGGGTTGGTGTCTCCCTGTAATCTCAGCTGATTCCCAAAAGGTCCAGGTTGTGGGGTTGAGGTTAAATGAGAGGCAATGAAGGGCACACCCACAGCTGCCCTGCTAGGAGGGATTAACAGCCAACCCCACAGGCCAGGCCTGCACCACATAAAAAAAAAATAAATATCCTTTAATAATTCATGGGATCTGAATATGTTTATCCAGCTCTCCCCAAGGAGAGATTAGGCTGGTGCTGGGGAGGGCTCAGCCCTCCTTGCTCAGCTATTACAGGTACATTTGTTTGGGTCTTGCAGGCAATTTAAGGATTGTCAGTGGACCACGAAACCTCTTTCAAGAGCTGCATGCAATAAATGGAGTTCAATCTAGTGAGCAGCCAGCCTTGGGAGAAAAAAAAAAAAAACAAAAACACAGAGGGCTGATGCAGAGGAAGCCCTGCAGCAGCTTTTCTCCCTTCTGTCTCCCTGTTCTCCCCACTTTTGCCACCCAAAAATCTTCCCTCCAGGCCCCAGAGAGGAAGAGTGCAGGGCTGGTTCAGCCCCCTGATGGGGAGGGCCATTTGTTGAGAGGGAGAAGGCTGAATGCTTCTGTGAGAGTTATGGCGCATTAAAGAGATTGATAAGCGGAAATTTAATATTTTATTCCAGCAATCTGTTCCCCTAATAGCTTCTCCTGCCTTGCAGGACCTTTGTCAGTGGCAGGCAAGCCATGTAGTGTGACATGTAACTATTTATTACAGGCTGGTGGGTGACAGAATAAAAGGCTGTGGTTATGGACTGCAGGTGTGTGGTGGTCCTGCACAGAGAACTGGCCATGGCTATTCACACCTGTGTCATCCCATTTGCATCTTGGCCATGGGTATTCACCTGTGTGATCCCATTGATATCCTGGACATGGACATTGACACCTGTGTGATCCCAATGGACATTCACACCTTTGTAATCCCATTTTTATCCTGGCCATGGGTATTCACACCTCTGTGATCCCATTTGTATCCTGGTCATGGACATTCATGTGTGTGATCCTATTTGCAACCTGGTCATGGATATTCACCTGTGCGATCCCAAAGGACATTCACACCTGTGTGATCCCATTTTTATCCTGCCCAATGGACATTCACACCTGTGTGATCCCATTTTTATCCTGCCCATGGGCATTCACACCTGTGAATCCCAATTTTCCTCCTGGCCAAGGAAATGGTTTTCCCAAACCTGCATGCACAGGGATGCCCTGCTGCACAGGGCAGGAATAAAGCATTTCCATGTGGGGATGTGCATGGATTGGGCTTTTCTGGCTGCAGCAGAGCAAGGACGTGCCCTGGCCCTGTGTAGGAGACATTCACCCCCTTGTGCACTGGCTCCAGCCAGAGGAAGCACAAGGAGAAAGGGAAAAAAGTGGAAAATGGACCTTTGAAGGAGACTCCCAGAGCTGGGGGGAGCAGGGACAGCCTGTGCCAGCAGCTTTGCAGCCCTGGCCTTGGATGTGCTACAGGCTGGGGGGGAGGAGAAGCTGGCAGGGATTTCTGACCCCCCCCTTGCTCACTTGGCTTCCAGCAGGGAGTTATTTACACACCAGCAGCGCTCTCGTCCCTGCAAGGTCACTGCAAACAGCCCCTGGGGCCGGCTGGAGCTGCTGCCACACAGGGAAAGCCCTTTCTGGGAAGCCCTAAACCCCAAACCCTGCAGCAGGTGCTCCCAAAGCCAGGCAGATTGAGGTGGGAGGATGTAGGGCTGGAGGGAGGGGGGGATGCTGAAGAGGAGCAAGCCCCGAGGGGGGGTCTGGCTGATGCTAAATCCTCTGGAGTGGCTGTGCATCCTGTCTGGTGGCATCTGTGCCAGCAGCCCCCGCGGGAGCAGGGCTTGATTGACAGGGGATAGGTGACCTGAGAGAGAGAGATTAAAACCTAAGACACGTTTGGCAGCTGGCCCGAGAGCCGTCACACTCCGTGGCAGCTGCTGAACTCCTGGATTAGTTGCCAGTGGTTTTTCCACCCCCACCCTCCCCTGCAGGAGCCCCTGGGTGGGAGAGGAAGGCAGGATCCTTTGGCAAGCTGGAGATGGACATGCAGAGGTGCAAGGGGGAGGGAGAAGGTCAGCGGTGCTCTGGGCTTCTCAAATTGCAGCTTTGTCCCGAGGTTTCTCCTTATCTTCCCTCGTGTACACAACTTAACACAGGGGCAAAGTCCTGGGATAATTTGGCGTGGGCTGTTCCGGCAGGGAAAGTTTGCCATCAGCAGTCTGGCTCCTGAACAAACCCCACAGGGTCATTGCTGTGTTTGCTGAGGCCATCTGGGAACTGGGAAGCCCCATGAATACGTTGGAATTCAGGTTCCTGTTCCTCCCTGGAGCTGCTTGTTCACATTGTTTGGTTTTCTGAGGTAGAAGGAAATCCAGAGCCTTCCTCTGGAAGAGACACGTGTCCAACAGCTAAATCCTGATGGAGTTTGACATTTTCTTCGTGGCTAAAGGGAGAATTTGGGCTGGTGCTGGCTTTTCTCTTGGTCCTTAGGATTGAGGGGAAAAAGAATGGTAATGGGACTTAAAGGAAAAATATGTTCACAGGACGTAGTCTTTTAAAATATCCCAGCAGATGAGCAGAAGGGCTTTTGGATGCTGATTTCCCGTGGATCTGCATATCACAGAAGAATTACTGGGTGTCTAAAAATACCCTTTTTCTGATCTGGGCCCTTCCTGCCTCTGGGAGCAGCCTCCTGTCTCTCTGGGTTCTCTGATGTCTAATGAGGTTTAGCTCCCACCTCTACCAAGGATCCCACTCCAGCCTTCTCCAGGAGCTTTCTGAAAGGGATCATTTCAGCTCCTTCTGTCAAGCAGCTCTAAAATTGGCCAGCAGGTTGAAAAAGCAGCAGATAAAGGACTGATGGACAGGTGGGATTATTTGCCTGCACCTCCTTTTTATTGGAAAACAGCAATTAAGAGAAAGATGGGATTTTTAAAACCTGTGATTCTGAAGCCACTCTTGTGATGGGGAAGGTTTGGGGAAGTTTGTGGCCTCACTGGGGGTGCTGCAGGGAGAGGGCAGGAGACGCCTGGAGCCTCGCAGAGGCATCAAAGAGAACCTGTGGGCTGGGCCAGGTGCCAGGCTGAGCCCGGGGTGAGCTCCTGTGTCCCTGCTCTCCCAGCTGCTGTCCCAGGGGTCTGGCTGCTGGCACGGGGACAGGAAGCTGGGCTGAATGCAACAGCTGGCAGAGCCGGGCACGGGCAGATAGTGTTGCTGCCTTAATTCCTATTCACACAGCACTCCCTCTTTTTATAAGGGCTGGGGGGTGGCAGGCGGGGGGAGGCTTTTCATGCTGGCATTAAAGCCTGGTTTGTTCCCCCTCCCTCGGCTCCGCTGTCTCCTGTTTCTCCAGGCTGCTTTTCACAGCTTTAATTCTCTCCAGACTCTTCCTAATGGATTTTTCACATGGGGCCCCCCGAGCACGCTCAGGCATCGCACCGCTT
>VZTR01020557.1:57521-96339 GCA_013400775.1 Chaetops frenatus
GGCTGGAAAAGCCTCAAAGTGCCAGTTGGGCTGGTAAAAATGACAGAGGGAAGGAAAGTGGTGAGAGACCTTCAAGGGATGCTGGGATCAGTACCCAGACAAGCTGAGGACCCAGGGGATACCCAGATTTCTGGGTTTCAGTGGGGGAAAATTAGAGAAGGGATAGAGGGATCCCCACTTGTGGGAGGAAGAGGAAGGACAGTGCAGAGAGGTCAGGGGAATTTGTTTAACCACCCTTGGGGATACTGGGGTTTGGTTTTTTTCCCCCCATCAAACACACAATAAAACCAGGACACTCCCAGCACCCCTTTGCTGTGTGGGAGGTGAGCAGCACATTTTGGGGGCCCAGCCTGTGCAGAGGGGGATTTCCAGGGGAATGAGGCACTGTCAGGATCACAGCCATGCCTTGGCACTCGCCTGTGGGGTGGCTGATTGTGTAAGTGAGAGTTACATCAACAAACAGCCCCATGGGAGAGGCTGTGACAGCCCTGAAAATTCCATCTGACTTATATCAGGGCATGCAGGCAGAAGAGCAGCTCTGCCTTCACTTTGGTGTTTAACCTTTAGCTGGCTGCAAAATGGGGAATAGGTCAAGATTATCTGGAGTCAGGATGTTCCTTGCTGTCAGATCTTTGTGGGCTTTCAAGCCTAATCAGGAAGAAAGGAGACCTAATCAGGGGAACAGGCAGCATCCCCCAGCCAAGGACATCCTGGAACTAACAAGTTGTAGAGATGTGGTAAATGAAGATTTTGTTATCTGTCAGTGGAACAGACAGCAATAGCATCCCTTAGTCCAGGACCTCCTGGAGCTAACCAGACTTAAGGATGTGCTAAATCAAGATGTTGATGGATGTCTTTGTGTACATTGCTAACTTGGCAAAATATTCAAGGTCTGTGTGTCCTGCAGCTGAACTATCTTCATTATAATACTGAAAATCACATCAAAAACTCCCTGCCCAGGTGAAAACCCTTCCCCCGAGCATGAGTAGAAGTTTGCTGGGTTTGCATAACTCACATGGGAATTACTAACATGGTGTTTATTTCTCCAAGTGAAGCCCTGCCACTCTTCCTGCTCAGAAAACCCTGCCAGCCACCTTTCCTACCCAAATCACTCCTGTTCCCCAAGCTGAGGTCCAGCTGCCCCTCTTTCTGCCACCAGATGAGCAGCACTTTGGTGACAGAGCTGGGTCTGGATCCTGCAGGGGTTTGAGTGGTGCTGCAAACCACGAATTGACGTGGAACATGGGTTGGTGTTTGCACAGGACAGAATCTCACTGGGAAGTGCAGCCTGGTCACCTCCACCTGCAGGGAGGGAGGGCTCTGAGCTGGAGCAGGGTCTGAGGGGGCCTGGGTGGGAGCAGAACGAGGTGCTGTGCTCCCCTTCTCCTCTACCAGGACCCCAGCAAGGGCTGTGAAGGTTTTGGACCCAGGAAATGCTGCTGCTGTAGGGCTGAAGGCACTTCCACCTCCCACACTC
Source organism: Chaetops frenatus (assembly GCA_013400775.1). Classification (NCBI taxonomy): domain Eukaryota; kingdom Metazoa; phylum Chordata; class Aves; order Passeriformes; family Picathartidae; genus Chaetops; species Chaetops frenatus. The sequence continues at coordinate 58,999 of VZTR01020557.1, forward strand.
ACGGTCCACCAGTGCCACTGGTGCAGCTTTCCCTGCAGTGTCTTGCCCTCCTTAATCCCTTTTATCCTCTGGATGCCCGGCAGCCCCTGGAAGGGATTCCCTGAATGCACACAGCCCGGGAGTGCAGCCCCCCCTGGAGAAACCCTCCCCACCTCTCCTCCTCAGGCCTTCAGATCCCTTTAAAACCCTTGCAAGCCCCACTGTTCATCCTCCCCTTTGGCCTCTCAGCTCCTGGCTCTCCTGGGAACAGCTTTCCATTAACCCTTTGCAAACAAAAGGCATCACAACAAGGCTGGGAAGCAGCTTGTGCCTGGGGGTGTGTGCTCTACTGGAGCGTGTCTCAAATTAGCCAATCCTGCTCCTGCCTTCAGAACCAAACCGAGGAAGTATTTGTTCTGCCAAGCTTTTCAGCTCGGTTTAATTTAGCTCTGTGAACTTGTCTCAGGCTCCCTGGAATGTGTCAGGTGGGGTGGATTATAAATATGCATCATCTGAGCTCATTGTCTCGCTCAAAGGGCCAGCAGGCAGAAAGAGTCCAGCAAATCTCTCCTTCCTCAGGGTCAGGGTGACAATCCAGGCTGGGGACAGGCTGGGTTTGGGCTGGGACTGGCTGGGAACAGGCTGGGTTTGGGCTGGGACAGGCTGGGAACGGGCTGGGTTTGGGCTGGGACAGCCTGGGGACAGGGTGCTTTGCTGGAAATGCTGTGAGCAGGGATGGATGGATGGATGGATGGATGGATGGATGGATGGATGGATGGATGGATGGAGCATTGAGGTGGTGGAGTCACCATCCCTGGGGGTGTTTAAGACAAGCCTGGATGTGGCACTCAGTGCCAGGGTCTGGCTGAGGTGTCAGGGCAGGGGTTGGACTGGATGATCTTGAAGGTCTCTTCCAACCTGGACATTCTGTGAATTCTGTGAATTCTGTGAATTCTGTGAATTCTGTGAGTTCTGTGGATTCTGTGAATTCTGTGAATTCTGTGAGTTCTGTGAGTTCTGTGGATTCTATGGATTCTGTGAATTCTGTGAGTTCTGTGAGTTCTGTGAGTTCTCTGAGCTCTGTGAAAGGCAGGTACACGCCATCAGGTGATGGGGAATGATGCTTCACAGAGAGATAACCACCCCCCTCCCTCTGCTGTGCCTGCCTCCCACTCCACGAGAGCCGTGGGAGAACAAAGTAATGAACAAAACAGCTCTGAAAGAGACTGGGGGTGGGACGCCCTTCTTTTCTCCTTAATTGTAATACTGTGAATTAATTCAGCTTCCAGCAGGAATGAGGAGTTTCCCAGCAGCCCTCAGACATCCAGATAAGGCTGAGCTGTTTGCTGAGCCCCTCTGGGTTCTCTGGTACCTGCCTCACTGCCAACTGCTTCACACAAACTTTTTTTTTTCTCTTTTTCTTTCTTTTTTTTTTTTTTTTTTTTTTTTTTTTTTTTTTTTTTTTTTTTTTAATTTTGGAGAGTTTTAAATTATTCAAGCGTGACACAGAGCACTGGGGTTTGCATTCTTAATTGGCAAAGCCTTTTCCCACTCCTGTCTGGAGGCCTCTGAGCTGTCCTGCCAATTTATTCTGATCCTGATTCACAAGCCTTGCAAACATCTTCCCAGGGCTGCCCCAAAGCCCTGTCAATGGAACTGAACCCTCATCTGGAACTTCTGGGCACCTCCTGAGGCTTTCCTGGTGTTCTCCTCTTTGACTCCAAATGCCTCTTCTTGCAGCCACCCTGACATCCAGAAAAGCCCTGGTGGTGCCCTCCAAACTGTACCAACCACAGCTCTTTCCCCAGGGGGAAATAAAGAGTGGATGTAGGTGAAAAAATGGGTTTAAAAAGGGAAAAAAAAAAAAAAAAAAAGGAAGAGGGAAGAGCAAGCTTAAAAGAAGGTTTCTCCCTAATTCTCATTTTGTTCTATCCTGGGCATTTTCCTGCTCTCCCAGGGCCTTCTTCTCTCATTCATCTCCCTCATCTGCTGGGGTTTCCTCTCCTTGCCAGCAGTTAGCCCTGTCACCTCCCACACCTCCCTGCCTGGGCCCCTGCAAAGCCATGATGGACATTTTTGAGTGGCTCAGATTGTCCTCAGCAAGGAGAGCTGCACGTGTAGGGACAGGGTTTGTTGTCACAGGGTTGTCTCATGGTTTGGTCCTTGTCCCTACAAGGCAGCCCAGCCCTGGGATGGGCTCTGACACTGGATGTTCATACAGAGAGCCTGGAAAGGAGGAGGGACGGTCATGAACACCCCAAATATCTGCAATTCTCCTTTAGCTCCTCCATTCCTTCACTCTCCTCCTCTCCTTACTCTCCCCACCCACTTCCCTGTAGTTACCTCTCGCTCTTCAGCTGTATTTCCCCCCCTCTCTAAATTTTCTCAGCCCCTCCCTGCTGTTACCCAGCCTCCCCTGAGCTCCCGGCCATCCATTTTATTTATTTATTTCCTTTCCTTTTGTCTCCTTCCACCCCTTTGCCCTGACACAAACACCTGATTTACAGCAGCAGCAGGAGGCTGATGTTCCCTGCTCGTTCCCTGCTCAGCCCCTGCCATCCCCAGAGCCATTAGGGGCCAATTCATCACGAAAAAGCCCCAGCCAAAGTGACTGGGACATTCTTTACAGCCACAATCCCCAACGCTGGGCTGGGGGGGGTGGTTTGGATGGGCGAGGTGTCAGCTCTGAGAGAGCTGTCTGGAGGCACAGGTATTATTTACAAGGTGTTGTGGCTCATGGAGGAGGGAAGAGGAAGAAAAGTGGCTGCCAGTGTTGAGTTGTGATGACTCCAGCGTGCTGCCACCAAAGACACACAGCTCGGAGCTCTTAATTAGGAGCAGGGGAAGGCAGGGGGGGGAGGGTGGGATGCTGACTGATGGATGCTCCAGGCTGTCACAGTTTGGCACGAGAAAAAGCAAAAATTTGTGTGGAAAAGGGATGGGCCATCGGTGTCAGGGCAATTCCCAGGGGGAATTCCTCAGCGTGGGGCTGGGAGCTGGAGTGCTTTGTGCAATTCGGGATGGAGCAGAGCAGGGGGAGTTTCCTGGGGAGATGTTTGCACACCTCAGTTCACTCCTGGATGACAGCAGCAAATCTGAGAGCTGGGGGAGGCTGCCTGGGAGGGGAGGTCTGGGAATACTCTCTGGGAAATGATCCAGCACAGCCCTTTTGTGACAGCACCGGGCATGTGGCGCTCCAGGGTAAGCAAGGGCTGGATCCGTGGAGGTGAAGTGGGGGTAAAAGGCAGAGTTTTCACCCTGAAAAGTCCTGGATTTGTCGTCCTGTGTGGTTTGGGAATGTGTGCAGATGTTTTATAGCCACACACATTTTGTTTTATTGCTTTGCACAGGGAAAGTGGGCCTCATTCCAAGGCCTTGGGGATGGGTAGTTTAGGGGAGATGGTGGTACCCAAAGCCATAATTGTTGCAGAATAAGGTCCATTAGCCCAGTCTGGTCTCCAGGAGCAGCCAGTAGCCAGGACATTAAGAAAAGTACAAAAATTAGATGTGACAGACAAGTTCTACAAAGCCCCTTGTTCCCTCATCCCTGTCTCACTCCCCTCCCCTGAATATCTTTTCCTCCTCCTCCTCCTCTTTCTTCCTCCATCCCAATTATCTCCCCCTTTCATCACTGCCTGAGTTGCAAGTACAAAGTACCAATTAGCTAGTTTTCAAGTTTAATTAGGTTGGAAGGTAGAGCAAATTAAATCCTTTTATCGCAGGTTTCAAAGCTCTTTCCCATCGGGATGGGTTTCCTTTGGATGGGGCCCCTGTTTGTCACCAAGGAGCTGGCCCAGGTCACAGAGCAGGGGATGAAATGCAAGACTGGCTCTGTCTCCCTCCTGCCCCTAAATCCTGCACTCAGGACATTTTTTTTTTTTTTTTTTTCTTTTAATAATTTGAGGTGCCTAAACCTCTGCTCCACCTCAGTCAATTCAGCATTGCTCCTTCACTCGTTTTCAGAACATTCCAGCAGCACCAGGGATTCAGTGACAAAGCCCAGCTGAAGGCTTTCAAAATACTTCAACAGTATCAAGCAGCAGGTCCACATGAATGCTTGGAAGCACCTTTATTCCCTAAACCCTTCTTCCTTTGAGGCCTGAACAAAGGCAGAGAAGCAGATCCAGGAATAAACACCTGAAGATGAAATTGCAGAGCGGAGAGAGGGAGTGTTTAACTCTTGGAGACACAATTGGAGCCACAATTTCTGTTCCCCTTGAGCTCTGAGCACTGCATTTCTATAGGATCTGGCTCCCTCCGTGGAGCTGCTGGACAGGGAAAGGTTTGGAATTCATCCTCACCTTTGCTCCTGCAATCCCTGTGATGCCTTAAGTTGTAAGGTTTGGGGTTTTTTTCTGTTCTGCTTTAGTGTGTGACTCTTAGCTTCATATTAAGTATTACTAAATTCTCTTCACAGTGTAGTTAGACACAATTCTCTCCAGCTCAGGATTCAAGGACAATCCTTTCCAACCTCAGCCCCAAAAGCACAAACGAGATAAAAAAGAGGAGGCCAAGCAAGGAGGGTGGAACTTCATCATTCCAAGGGATTCATTGGCCACTTCCCCTCCATCTGCAAATGGAGCAGAACTGATCAAAGTGTGGAACCCCGTGGGCAAAGCCCCTTTTCTGTGCCCATCCTGAGGCCCATCCTGGCAGGGGCTGCAGCCGGGCTCTGCCATTGCCAGGGTGGGGCCTTGGGAGGCCTTGCAATAAATAAATCCCTGCTTTATTCCTCTCCTTCTGCCTGCCCTCTGCTCCAGCTCACACTGACGAGGCACCAGTTTCTGGCGAGCACCGAGGGGATGATAAGGCATCACCTGGTGGTCGCAGCTCCTGCCCAGCCGCATTTCTGGAGTTCTAAACCCTTCCCCTGTGCGTTGCAGACAAGCCGCTGCCTCAGAGCGCCCCGGGAGGCATCATTGGCATCGTGGGAGGCGCCATCGCCGCCGTCTTCATCATCGGCGTGGCCGTCACCGTCATCATCGTCTACAGGCGGCAGCAGAAGAGCCGCTCCCGCCCCGACAACGACCTGTGAGTAGCAGAGGCAGCGCCCAGCCGGGGGGCAGCACCCCGGGGTGCTTGTGCAACCTTCCGCAAGCGCCTCCGCCGGGGAAGGCTCCGGTGGGGAGCAGGGGCCTGGCCGAGCCCACAGCCCGGGGGAAATGGCGCTGCGCAGGCGGGAGGGGGAATCTTCGCCTGAGTGCCCTGAGGGGTTTGCTAGGGGTGCAGGTCGGCGCCTGCGGAGGGCTTGTGGCAACAGGGCACGGAGAGAAGGACAGGGTTTCACCACAGTCGGGAGAACAGCAGAGGCCCCCCAAAAGGAGACCTGTTTATTATGGGTACACAATTTTATAGGGTTTGCAAAGTGTGAGAGGATTGGAAGGTGAAATCACACCTCCCAACCAGACTGGTGAAGTGACCAGCCCATCAGATTCCCTTCTCCAGGAAGGAATGGAAACGAAGCTGGTGTTTTTTAGTCCAATGTGTGAGAAAATCTGACTGGAGAATAGAAACTGAGTGAGACTGAATCACATTCTGCCGTCAGGGAGGGGTCTCTGGGAGACCCTGAGCACCTCTGAGTGCATCCCAAAGAGTCTGGAAAGGGTCCAGATCCACCAGCACTGCAGTTTTGGACCGCTGGGTGACACAAACTCTGCCAAGGGCAGGGACAGAGGCCACCACAGGGCAGGCACTTTCTCTGCTCTGCCCAGCACAGGGCAGCAGAGATCCCAGGCAGGGAATTGAGAGGTGTGGAGGTCACTTTATGCAGCAGGAACCTCTTCAGGAGCATTTACCCTGGGCTCTGCTGAACAGCTCTGTCTTGTCACCAAGCCCTTCCCTCCCACCTCGCAGGGGAGGTGAAGCCCAGCACCCTGAGGTTGCTTTTATGTCGTCCCCCCCCCACCCCCCCAGCTCATTGTTGTTACACCTTGGGCACATTTTGTGCTCCATTTAATCCCATTTGAGAGAGGGCACTGGAGGATAGCGGGAGAAGAGTGGGGGAAGAGGCAGGAGAGACAGAAAGGCACACAAACAACAACAACAACAAAAATCCAGCACCACAAGGTGAAATTGCATCAACAGCAGCGGGCCTGTGATGGAGATGCATTCTGACAATCCACTTCCCACAATGGCCCTCCACCAGGCTCAGGGAAGAGCCACTTTAGCTGAGAATAGAAACACAGCCGTGCCCTGCTCGGCAGAGGTGCTGCCTCTATTGTGGAGCCTGATCCCGAAGGCAGTAGCATTTCTGTTCTGTAGAGCCACGAAGTCAATGTTTTACAGAGCCCCCGGGGACCTGTTCTGCCCTCCCTGCCACCAGCACATTCCAGTCCCACGCTGGAATCCAAGGGAAGGAGCCCATCTCCATCAGATCTGGTGGAGTCTGCACGGAGAGAAGGGAGGGGAGGGGAGGTGGGGGGGAGCCAGCTAATTAGTGGATCAGAGTTTTAATAAGTTTTGTAAAAGGATTAGACACATCTGTGCATGTGAACAGAATGTGCAGAGACAGTCTCTGGGCTGGGATTATCGTGGCTGCCAATCCCCGGGCTCTGGGGTAAAAGCTGATCCTTGGCAAGGGTCAGGGATAAATGTCCCTGCCTGGCAGAGCTCGTCTGTGAGGAGGAGTCAGATTCCTCCTGGGAAGCTGTGGCAGGGCTACCACCTCAGATAAATGCCAGGCTGGGGCTGGCATCACCTCCTTATCCCTTCCTGTAACACAAACCCCCTCCCAAGGGATGATTTGCAGCCATTCCCCAACAGGGTATCCCAGCTGCAGCCCTGGGATCTGCAGTCTGACACAGGGATTTGCCTGGAATAGACACAGAGTGCTAGGACGGAGTTTATTTCCATTTATTTCCCTTTATTTCCATTAACAATTCTAATTGGGGTGAGACAAAGGGCACAGGGGGGAAGTTCCTGAGGATAATCTATGTGATTGTATTGGCAGTTTGGTGACAAACACAATCAAACCCTTGGGCACATCGAGGCAGCAGGAGCTTTCCTCCTGCTTTCCACTCAGCAGCCTCTCCTTTCCCTGCAGGATTGACCTGCCCCCATCCCACAAACCTGCCCCTCCACCAAAGAGGAAACAGGACATGAAAGGCCACCTGACTCCAGAAGACATCCAGGTAAAAACCTACAAATTCCTGCCTCTGGCACGGAAAACTGGTTCCAAGCAGTGCCCACAGTGCCTGGATTTTGGGAAATGAGGGTTGCAAGAGCAAGGAAGTCCCTGCTTGAGTTTGAGGGGCAGAAATTAAGGATTTTTCAAGGTTGGATAGGGCTCTGAACAACTGGGTCTAGTGGGAGGTTGGAATGAAATTATCTTTAAGGTCCCTTCCAACCCAAACTGTTCTATGATTCTATTATTCTGTGATTCTGTGGTTCTACGACTTGCCCACCCCCCCCAGAATTCCCAGGGTTTGGCACTAATTTAAAGCTATAATTTGGATTCTGCTCCATCCCTTTTGTGGATATTGGATTCTGAAGGAGTTGGTGTTTGGTTGTGGTGTCACCTGAAGCAGAGGTGGCCCCAAGCTGTGCCAGAGGATAATCCCTGCTCTTCCCATCCCTCTTCTCTCCCAGGTGGTTCACTTGGACAACATGAAACACGAGGAGGAGATCCAGAAGTTCCCTCTGCAGACTCCCTACTATGACATGGCAGCCCCTGAGCCCTCTCCCTACAGTGACAGACTGGTAAGGAGCACAGGGTGGCACTGGTGCTGCCTGGCACCTCATCCCAGCCTCACCTGGCACCTCAGCCCAGCCTCACCTGGCACACACGACCTCTCACCCTAAAAAAGCCAGATCCCCACCATCCACAGCCCGGGATTATCCCATCCTGGATGAAAGCAGCCTCCCCTCTGATCTCAGGCCACACTAATTCAGCTTTCCATAGGTCCCAGAGCTGTTCCTTTATGGGTAAAACACCCTGGCCACCCCAAATTCTCTACCAACAATCCACCTACCCCACCCTGGCCACTCCTCACCTCCTGCAAGGAGCCCCTGATGGAGTTTGCAGCTGAGGGAAGCAGCAGTGAGAGCTTCACAAAGCAATTATCTGCAGGGCAGAGCGTGCCAGCATTTGACTCTCACTTGACAACAACAAGTTCTTTAAACCTTTTCTTTTTTTTTTCTTTTTTTTTTTTTTTTTTTTTTTTTTTTTTTTTTTTTTCTCTTCTGGATGTGTGGATTTGTTCAGCCTCAGATGGGGAGATGTTAATGCGAGGCAGCAGCAGCAGGGAGAGATTAAGGGTCAGGAGGAGATGCTGGCAGTCACATGGGAAAGGCTGGTTTGGAAGGAGTGAGGAAATGTTAGATGCAAAAGCGTAGAGAACAGAAAACAGGTAAGATTAGAGTGGTTTTTTGTTGAGAAAACAGAAAACCATCCTCCTCCCAGGCCTGGGACAACATCCTTTCCCTCCCTCACCCCGTGGCATGGGGATGCTCTGGTTTTTTTACCCATAGGAGACAGGACACCCCAATATAAATCCTCCAGGTCTCTCCCAAGCTCCCTCCTCAGGAGGAGCTCAGAGCCCTGCACAGCCAGCCCGGTGCTTCAGCAGAGTGAACTCCCTGCCTGGAGGCAGGTGTATAAATATCAGCCCAGGCTGGAGTCATTTTTCATGAACACCACTAATTACAAGGCAGTTCATCCCGGTGTGAGCCTGCCATGTGTGTTCCTGTGCAGATAATGGAAGGACAGGGCCCAGTGACCTTTAGCTGGCACCAGTCTGCAGCCAGGCAGATGCCGAGGGCCTTGGAAATCAGAAGGCAGAGCTCTGTGCTGAGCTGGGTGGGTGTGATCCCATTGACTTCATCCCTGAAGGAAAACTTCCCCTTGGAGCCCTCCCTCAGTCCTGGGGAGGGGCTGGTCCCCAGCTCTTCCTAATCCTTGCTGGGTTCTAAATGAAGCACAGGATGCTGGAGCGAGACCGCTGCTTGAAAAGCACCTGGAAGCTGAATTTGAGGCGAGCAGGAGGGGACGGAGGAGCTCATTTTGGGAAATAACGAGCAGCCGGTTAATTAAGTGGCAGAGTTAGTGATGTGAGATGGGGGCCTGATGGGTTGCTGCTCTGTAACCATGGGAACAGAGTTTGCTGCTCCCGATCCTGGCCGGAGGAGCTGCATTTCCATGGTCCCACGCCTGGCAGCGGCTGCTCCTCAGCCGTGGATTCCGCACAGAGAGCACAGACTCCTTCCACTCGCCCCACGAAGGACTGGCTCTGCAGCAAGGCCCTGCTTGCTGTCTGGGGGACTCCAGCTGCTGCCACAGCTCTTGGCACCAGCCTGGCACAGCCCTGTCCCTGGTCAGCCTGGCTGGCAGCCCCTGGGAACGTCCCAGCACAGACCTGTGCTCTGCTCTGGCTCCCTGCCCCAGCAGCAGGATGCAGCCTGCTCCCATTCCTTGCTAAATCGCTGCATCCTTTGGGCAGGCAGCTGGCTGGTGGAGTTTGGGGCTGGCAAGGGAGGGAAGGGTGTCCTTGGCTGCCAAGGAGTGCTGATTTTGCTGGATTCTCCCCAAATGACACGGGCAGGATGTGCTGCCACAGCCAGGCCAGGGGTGGGTTGTGTTGTCCGGCCACGCTTTGCAAAAGAACAAGCTTTGCCTCCCTCCCTGCAGGGAAAAAAGTGACTTGCATCCCTTTTTTCACCCTGAAAGCACTGCAGAATCCTCCTTCTCATGTCACAGTGGGATTCTGAGGAGTGGGAACCCCCAGGGAACAGCAGGGAACCACCTTGGGATGGAGCAAGACCTGCCCTGTCCTTCCCCTGAGGGCTGGGGCAGCTGGAGGATGAGGAGGGAAGCACATCCTTGGTCCCTGCCAACCTCACTTTGGCACAGCCCTGCTCCCACCCTGCTCAAAATGCAGATGCAGGTGGGGTATCCGTGGTTCTGGGATCCTTGAGAGGGAGAGACACAGCAGAAAGGCAGGATATTCTTGTTCTGCCTGCACTTCATCTGGAGATTTGGCTTGGGAAGGGAGTGAAGAAGATGAGAGTGGAAGGGGGAGAGGATTCAGCAGGAAAACGGGGCGGGTGCATTCAGCCTTAAATGAATTGTGCGAAACCTCGTAATTTGGGATAAACCAGATTTATCACAGGGCAGCATGAAAGCCACTGCCTGGGGTGCACGATTTCACAGCACTAGAATGGGAGTCAGGGAGTGATTAGAGATGGCAAAGAGCGAGGGAGGGGGGATTGGGAGAGGTGCCAGGAGAAAATAAAAGAGGCAGGTGGAGGAGGAAGCTCCAAGAGGGTGTGCAGGGACGTGTGTGTGGACGTGTGCTGGCAGGGGAGCAGGACAAGGGGAGAGGCTGGGACACGTCTGCAGGGTCAGGATACCTGCAGGAGGGAGCAGAACAATGAATGAATATGTATTTTTAGCTGTTGCAGGCTGTGGGAAAGCCAGCACAGGGCTGACAGCCCCAAAATGCCCAAGGACGGTGGCGTGGACACTTGAGGCTGCAGGAGTGGGTGTTGGGGTGTGGGGGCTGCCTGCAGTTTTTGTCTCTGAGCAATTTTGGGCTAACAGCGAGGATTTCAAAGCAGGGAGGGGATGGAGAGTGTGTTTCAGGTGTGTGGGTGAAGGCAGGTGTGCTCTGGCAGTGCCTTGGTGCCAGGTGGATGCTCCTTGTGTGTGTGAGAGGCAGCAGGAGCCAGGGGGAGGTGGAGGCACAGGGGAGTGCAGGAGCAGAGCTGTGATTAGTGCCCGTGTCAGCAGGGCCCATTTGCACAGGTAGAAGGGGAAGTTTCATTGCTGCAGACAGCAAAATAATTCCTCTGGGTCTGCAGGGCAATTACTGGGGTGCCCACGGTGATGATTTACACCCAGCACTTGCATCAGGCAGTGCTGGGCCTTGTATACAAGGCACATTATTGATATTGTAATAAATTCTGCTCCAAACAGGCAGCAAGGAGAAGGAGAGAGCCCAGGAGTGGGAGAAAGCAAGGGAAATCCATGGAGAAAACACCTCCCGTGGGAAGGAAGGAGGAGAGGAGCGAGGCAAAGCAGGCAGGGTAGGAATGAGGAGGTGAGATTTAGTCTGCCTCTCTCCAGGAGCAGGGAGACACAAAATTCAGGGGGAAAGAGCTCTTGCAGGGCCTAGGTTTAGGTCTGAGGCTGGAGTTGGCATTGCTGAATTTCCTAAATGTCCAAACTCTGGCTCCAGACACGAAGCAGAGACTCCGTGGGATGCGCAGCTCCCGTGCCAACAGCTCGCCACTGCCATCTGGCCACCGAGGGCAGGACAGAGGTGACCTCCAAGCCCTCTGCTCCTCCAGCTTTGCTGAGCACTGGGAATGCTGCTGCAGCCCCGTTCCCCATCACTGCCCTCATCCCTGTGGCTGAGGGGCAGGAGCAGGGAGCCCAGCCCTGGCACAGAGATAATCACTGCCTGCACAAGCCCTTCCAGCAACAGGCACTCAACCAGCTCATCACAGGGCTATGAACTCCTAAAAAACGGCTCAGCCACAGCTGCTGGGGTGGCTGAGGACACTTCCAAACAAAGAGGAGAGAAACGCTTGCAAATCCAACACCTTTTGCATCATTGCCATGCGCTGCAGCCATTTTGGAAAGGGGACAGAGAGAGACTGGAAAGCTGCTTTGTTTGGAAGAGACAACTCTCTCCTCTCAGCGAGGCTCAGCAGATGCCTGGCTAATGCTGGCACTGAAAATAGCCCCAAAAGTGAGGATTAAAGAAACTCCACGGGGCAAGAAGCCAGGGTGCCCCTCACACCAAGGCTTTTCCTGGTGATCCATATTCCCCGCTGAGCCACGAGCTCCAGCCTGCCTTCCAGGCTTCTCCCATGATTATCTGCATGAAAGATGTCTGGGTAGGAATGATCAGACAAATTGGATGATATTCCATTCATGCAGTCCTTGCTGATAAGCCTGCTTAGTGAAGGAATACCCATAAATATTTCCATGCCAAAGGAGGATGCTTTTAGCATCTCTTAGGCCGTGTGACAATGACAAAGTCGTGCTGCAGAGTTAATCTGCAGTGCCAGGCTGTGCAGCCAAGCCTTGTGTTAAATGAGGCACCTCAGAACCCCACAGTCCCCACACTGGGGCGGAACAGGAGAAAATAAAAGAGGCAGGTGGAGGAGGAAGCTCCAAGAGGGTGTGCAGGGACGTGTGTGTGGATGTGTGTTGGCAGGAGACCAGGACAAGGGGAGAGGCATCCCCCTGTGGCCATGCCTTTGGAGTTTTGGCTTCACAGCCATTCCCTCCGGGTACCTCCTTCCCAGAAATCCAAAATTCAAAGCAATGATTTTCATTCACGTTCCCCAGTCCTGAGTTTGCAGTGAATGCCAAGTTCTCAGGTTAAAACAGAGAGCTCAGGTGCGTGATAAGGTTTGAATTCAGGGATCCAGCCCCAGCTAAGGAAAATGCTGGTCCCAGGGGGGGTTCAGTGGCAGATGAGAGCAGTGAGATGCTGCTGGGAGCAGCCCCAGGGAAAGGGGCAGTGGCTGGGGAGTGCTGCCAGCCAGGCCTGGGTCACTCAGCTCCACATTCAGGGGAGCAGCACCTCTGGGACTTCTGCTCCAATTTGGGATTTCACCTGACTGATTATTCACCACCTCCCTACCTCCCTCTTTTATAACTATTTTTTCTTCCTCCTCCCCTCCCCTCCTCACCCTTTTCTTCTTTCTTCCCCTCCACGCCCCCGTGTCCCGTCTCACCCCTTCACCATCTGCACGGACCCTCTGTCCTCACCCCTCACAACTCCCCACCCTCCACCCCTCACTCCTCCCCGGTTGTCCCCCCACCGCCTCGCTGCTCTCTTCTCTCCAGAACCCTGGCAACAAGGACAGTGATGTCCAGTATGCAGAGCTGGACACGTCGGCTCTGGCCGCGTCACCCAGCCCCCGGAGCTCCATCCCCGCTGGCGGAGACCTAGTCGAGTATGCAACCATCCAGCCCACCTTACGCTAGCGCATGTCACTCTAGGCCCTTCCCCCTCAGCTCCCGGCCTCCAGGTACACAGGGCACTCTGCCTTCCTCACTGCACCCCTCAAAGCCACCATCCTCCCCCTCCCCGTGAGCTCCGTTCTCCCCGCGCGGAGCGTTCCCGCTGCGCGTCCCGTCCGTCCCTCCCCGCCTGCTCTGTCTGCTCTCTGTCTNTCTCTCTCTCTCTCTCTCTCTGCTGCCCTGCTTTTTTTGGGGGGGGAATGCCTCTGCCTTGCCTTGCCTTGCCTTGCCTTGCCTTGCCTCTCTGCATGCTCTTTTTATTTTGGTTTTTTTTTTTATTTTATTTTTGCCGTGTTTCCCCTTTGCTTCCCGCAGCCAGGCATGTGGGGCAGGGGGAGAGGGTTCATGGCTTGGTGGCAGAGCAAGGGGTTTGTCCCCCTCCCCTCTGCCCCTGCTCCAGGTGGGTTTGAAGTTCCTGCTCTGGTTCAGGGAATTTCTGCAGCACCTGTGTGGAATTAGAAGTGGGAGATGGTGAGAGGGCTTTTCCAGGCCGGGCTAAGGAGGGGAGGGAAAGGAAAAGGGAATGACTGAAAGGGAAATTTGAAAAAAAAAAACAAACTGAGAGCTTGTGTGCATGTGGAAGTAACTCCAGAGAGGATGGGGCATATGTGCATGTGTGAAAGAACAAGGTGGGAGAGGATGTGAGAGAAGATGGGAACACCTAAAGGTTCCTGCAGCTGAAAGGCTCGGTGGATAGGAGACAGGCAGAGAGGGGCTGTGCATGTGACAATGACAGGGCTGGCGTGGTGTGACATTGGTGCAGGTGGCAGCTTTGGATGCTTGGGAGAGAGGGAGATGGATAATTTTCCTTGGTGTTCTCCTTCTCAAAACCAGGCACAGACTGAGCCCTGTTCTCCTGACTTTTTGAAATGTCACCAAACTTTCTCTAGCTCAGGTCCTGTGGCAGGGAGTGATTAGGGCTCAGTTGTTCTGGGCCATCTCCAGTGACCCTCTAAATGATGTTTTTTTTGGTGGAAAAACACTAAAACCGAGGTGACTTCAGCTCTTCCTACATTCTTTCACCCCATAATCACAGCTTTTTCTCAGTTATTAAAGCCACCAGGTCCCTGAAAGGGAGACAACTCTCCTTTCCCACCTTTGCTGGATGATGCCAAGAGTTTTTGGCCAAGGAAATGCCAGTGGTGCCCCTCTCCTTGGCTCCAGCTCTCCCTCACTCCCATGTATTCCTGAGGCTGTGGTGGCTCCAGGTTCTGCCTTGCTCCTTCCCCTTTATTTTGCTGCCTTTCCAGCAGCAGGAAGGGGCTGTGGGTTTAAAGGAAGAGAAGGGTGAGGAGAGAAGGCAGACAGCACATGGAGAGATGCTCTGGAGGTCCCTGATGACCCCAGGTAGATCACAGGAGGCTCAAGAGAAGCCACAGCTTGGGATGGGAGAGGGCCAGCTTGGAGAAGAGAAAGGACATTGGGAAGGAAGGAAGGAAGGAGAGGAGGCTAAGCAGGAGGGAAAATGCCATTTTCCCAAAGCTCCCTGGACAATCCTGTGGCTCAGGGTGTCCCTGAGCTGAGGAGCTCTGCGGGTGAGGGTGCAGCACACACACCTGGGTGCAAGGTGTGCCGGGGGCTGCTCCAGTTTGCCTCTATCCCTGTGCTCCCTGGTTTTCCCGTGCTGGAAGCAGCCCTGTAGCTCCCCTGCTGTAGCCAAAGCCCTCCTAGGTGAGTGTCTGCAGCAGCCCAGAGCAGATCCATAACCTCTCTCTCTTGTGGTGTCTCCTCACCCACTCCTGCTCCCAGAATGAGGATCAAGGTCTTCGTAGACGTAACGAGCGAGAGTGGACAGTAAGTTTTGGACTGGTTTGGTTTTTTCCTTTCTCTCCATCTTCTCGTGGGGGGGGGCTGTTTGTCACTGGACTCCCAGGCACTTCCTGCACCCTCTCTGGGATGAGAATTCCAGCCCTGAGGAAGGGGTGGATGAGACCCAGCCTCTCTCCCTCGTGTCTTCACCTCCCGTTCCCAACAGATTCTTGGGCTTCTCCCACTTGTTCCAAACAAGGCAAGAGCTCCCTAATCCATCTTGGGAGGTCTCTCCTCGTCCTCCCCGGGGTGGGGAATTTTATTGTCAGCAAAAGGACAGTAATCCTCCAAATCCAAATTTGGAAATTCTCCCAGTCTCTCTGAAGTAAAAATAAAGCCAGTCATATGGCGCTTTGAAGGTGTAATCTCCCTGCTAAGACACACCACAGATCAGGGCAATTTAATTTTTTTTCATGCTTTTATAATTATTCCCTCCCCCTTCACCTCCCCACACTCCAGCTCTTGGTTTCGCTTGGGAATTTCTTGTCCCTGTTGCAGCAAGAATGGCTGGAAACCACCAGCCTTGCATCAAGAACACAACAAACCAGTGGCCAGGGTTCAGATTCCCATTTCCACCAGCCTGTCACCAGGGTTCAGATTCCCATTTCCAAATTGCAGGAGAAATAAAGCAAAGAGGTGGCTCCTTATTTTTAAATGAGTCTATCAGCCCTGCCTTCTCTCCAAAAGGGTGGGGAGGAGGATTTGGGAGAGAAACAGTGAGGAGGGAAATGTTTGGGATGATTGATGGTGTGAGGTGCTGTAGGAACACGGACCAGGTAGGTACCAGAGGTAGCAGGGGGAGAGAAAAGCATGCTGTGAGAAGGAATGCAATGTTCTGAGCAAGTTTTCTGCATAATTAATACTTGCATGTGTCTGAATGCATCCCTCACCACAGGTTCCTGCTCTGTATTTGGGGAATTTCAGCTCAATCTTTTTATTTCCTGAACCCAGGGGTGAGTCCCTCTGTCCATTTGCCCTCAGATTTGTCCTCACAGAAGCCCAGGCTCAGGACCACTGGTTCCTGCTCAACCCTGAGACATCAATGCTTGTTCTTTACCCAGGACAGGGATTATCCAAGAATTCCCTCACAGATAAAGCATCAAACAGAGCAGGAACATGCCCAGAGTTACCTAAAATCATGGCCATACTTTGAAATGGAAAAACAACTTGAATAACCTGAGTAGGGAGTCCAGACCCAGGGGAGGACAGGATGTGAGGCTCCCAACACCAGGAGGAAATGCTGCTTTTTTGGGTTTCCAGAGTATTTTCTGTCCCCCAACACCCACACCCCCTGCAGTGGCTGGTCCACAGTGTGACAGCAGCTTTGTGATGCTGTCACTCACCAGAGCTGCTTCTTCCTGGCCATCAGCCTGTGCTGCAGCCCAAAATTCAAAACCAACAGATGAGGAGGGTCAGGGTAGTAGCAGCCCAAAATTTCTGGAGTTTTGAGCAGCAGGAGCTTTTCCCAGCCAGGAAAACACAGGTGAACACATTCCATAAAGTGCAAAAATGTGTTTGCCATGAGCTTGGCCAAGCAGAGAAAACCATTACCCGTCCAACTCTCACTTGTAATGCCTTCAGATTTCCCAAAAAACCAAAGCAGAGAAATCCTCAGGTCACTGAGAAGGAGTTTTTGACTTCCAGACCAGTAGAACTCATTATTCCAAGATGATTAAGAGTCCAGGACATGGTCAGCTGCCTCACACCTCCTGCTACCCAAAGAGATGTTCTGCAAATAGAAGAAAAGATGGAATTGGGTGTGGAGGGATGGAGAAGGGTTGAGTTAAAGTCATGGCAGAAATGAAAGCTCCCTAATTCAATCAAATAAAGCATGTTTAAAGGTAATCTGCCAGGCTGTCTGAAATGGATAGATTGCTGACATCCCCTTTAATCAAGCTCTTGGAAATAAAACTGAGAGGGGAGGATGTAACCCAGATAATGAAGAATTGCATGGAGTCATGCTGGAGACAAAGGCAAGTGGGAGAAGTCAGGTGGGGGAAGGTGGTAGAATCGTGTGCCAGTTCAATTTAATTAGTTCATTATCCCTAATTTAATTTCAAACTTCGTTAAAGATAAATTAGATTGGGGAAAAGTCACAGTGGGACTGGGGAAGGAAGTCAAAGGGCACCGGCTGCTAAATGTGTTAAAAAACACCAGGCTGGTTTTGTTCTCCCCACTTTTGCCACTCTGTAAATGAGTTCAGGGAACAAGGCAGGAGCAGAGCAACTCCCAGTTCAGGTGCTGAGGAAAGGTAAAAGGAGACAGGGAATTCTCTTCCTTTGGCCCTGACATTCTCCAGCTGCCCTGTCCTGACCCCACCTGTGAGGAGTGAGCACAAAACAGGGGCCAGCAAGAAAAGAGGGATTTGTTTGCACTCACCTGTGCAAACAGAGGTGCTGGCAGAGCTGCCCTTGGTGTCTTTGGCAGTGTTTCATGGGTGCCTGTCCTGTGGCCACATTAACTGGGAGATAAACAGGGAGAAAAATGCTTTCCTGACCCCTTTATTGTCACAGACAGCCCATAAAGGAGTGTTACAGCCCCTTCTGCTGCCACCTGATCACACCCAGCTCAGCTTCCACTTCTGTTCCCTGAGGATCTCTCTCCTAGGAGACCTTTCTGTCTATCAGACCTGCACACAGCACCAGCAATTCCTCTGCTTTTCTGCTGCATCCTGAAAAAAACACATAAACCTCCCCTCCCACTTAATTGATAATAAATTACAAGAAACTCCCTTGTCTGCTTTGTCTTGCTAAATTTCTGTAATTAAGACAACTTCCCTTTCAGGTTAGCTTAACCCAGAAAACTAATGATCTTTATAAAGCAGGAGGAGAGCATGGCTAAAAACAGTTTTTTCCCCTTTGCAGGTGTGGAAAGGGGCTCTGTTGAGTGTAACAGCTCTTGAGAGTAGATTTTACAGGGAGGGGACTTTGCACATCCTGTATCTCCCTATAAAAGAGGTTTTTACCTCTTTTTATCAGCTGGGGCCATCAGAGGAACAGCAAACATTTATTTAAGGTTAAGGTAGAGTTAGTGAGGCTTTTTCATGGCCCCTGGCTTGGGCTCCTCCAGTTAAAGAGCTCTAATGCTGCACTTGTCCACATTTTCAGCTGGCAATTAAAAAGCTAAAGAGGACAAAACTGTGGGAATGGCCCACCCAAATTTAGAATACCAATGCAGCAATTCCACTACTGAGTTTTAAAAGCTCAGTCTGTAGGATAAACAGTTTTGCCAGTGAAAAGGAAGTGAAAATGAGGTTGACCTCAGCCTTTCTGCTGTTTTCCTGGGGCTCAGGCAAACTTTCCCTCAGGAGGCTCAGCCAGGCTGTTCCCAAAATTGCCTTTGTGCCTCTCCCAGTGGTGTGAGCCATCAATAAATTATTGTCAACACCTTGTTTTCTATAGGATTATTTTTTTTAAAAGCCTCCTGGTGAAATATTCATCCAGGAGCTGGCAGCAGACGAGCCGGGTGGGCTGTTCTGTTCCTTCAGGCGTTTTCTCCTGAGGGTCAAACCCTTGTCCTTTCCACTAAACTGTTCCTGGGATTTTGGAAGGGAACAAGGAAGGACTCAGGGGCGAGTTGCTTGCTTCAAACAGCCCCCTCTCAAACCACAGGCATCAAAGTGTTTTCCAGCCCTGTTTGCTCCCTCTTGGAGAAGGAATTATTGGTTGGTTTTAAAAACATCCCGGCTGAATGTCCCTCCTGCTTGGGTCATCCTGCAGGGTTTGCAAAGCAGGAGAGGCTCTGGGAGCAGGGAGGAATCCTTCCCATCTGCTGCCACCCTCTGGGGAGCCGCAGCCCTGGGCCGTGGGAGAGATGCTCCCTCAAGCCCAGGAGAGCAAAGCATCCACACAAACCCCGGTGAAATCACGGGACCGAGGGAGCAGCCTCGGCTTTGAAAGGAGTTTTTTGTGTTCTCTGTAGTTGATTTGGCTCACAAAAGCGGCCCCGGGGCTGCCCGGGGAGCTGTTCACACAGGTAAAGCCGAGCACTCCCGTCTCCCATGTAAATATCAGGCACAGAAAACTTATTTTGCACCCCAAGCCCCCGGTAGGACAAATGTGCCTTTTAAATGGAAGAGCACGGGTCTGGCTTAGCTTAACGATGCCTTCAAGCATTGCTTTTCCAAAAGTCAGGTGTGGAAAGAGTTAGAAAGCGTGAAAATAAGCTGCCCTCCTTTAGCTGGCTGCTTGTTTTGTCCGGAGAGCAGAGTATTTACAGACAAGGGACGAACCATGCCCGACCCATCCATATTCATCAACCAGCTGGGTATTTCAGGGAACGAGACAAAAACTCTGCAGCGTGAGGATTTATCACCTGGGTTTCCATTTTCCTGAAGCAGCGAGCTTGGTGAACTATTTAATATTCCATCCTGCTTGCTGTCTGTGTGTCTCAGCAAGGAGCTGAAGAGCTGTGTGTGTTTTCTGGCCGGAGATCCCGGAGTTTTCACCCGTTGACTTTTGTCTCTACTTGCAGAACTTTGGAAAGTGTCACTCAGAGATATCGAATGCGAGTGATTACCTGACCCGCTGTTACTCACATGAAGATCGATATCTGGAGAAGATCCCTCATGTCTATGCCCCCTTGTCAGACCTCCCACAAGATCTTTATCCTCACCACCATCCCGACATCTCCTTCTGCTGCCCTCCTCCCGGCTCCCGGGCTCCTTACATCTGTCCTAAGGAACAGTATGTTTAAAGTGTCAACACAGCAAAAAAAAAAAACAAAAAAAAAAAAAAAAAAACCCCCAAAAAAAAGGAAGAAGATATTGGTTTTCACCTCTCCTGTTGCTCAACAACCAAGGCCTTCCAGCCCCCTCCTCCCTTTGCCATTGCTGGTTTTATTGGTTGATCTTTCAATCCGGGTGCAGTTGTCGTTAGTTCAAAGTGTCTGCCTGGCTTGCTGATGCTCAAGGGAGCACTCTGCCTTCTCCCACGTCTCCTCCAGTACCTGCATCTTTCTTTCCTCTCCTCCTGGCTCCTGTGTGTGTGCATGTGTCTGTGGGTGGCAGCTGCCCTGTGGTGGATGGGATGTGCCCAGCCCCGTTCAGTGTCCGTGGGTTTTCTTTCCCCTGTGTCCATCCCTGCACTTTTTTTTTTTGCACTGGAGCAGCCGAGTGTGGATTCTTCACAGCCCTCACTGCGGCTTGTGTGAGGTTTGGCAGCACAGCCAGTGCTCAAATCTCAGGCTGCTGCTTTTTATTTCTTTTTTGTTGCTGTTGTTTTCCCCTGCTCCTTGTCCCCCTGGGAAGTGGGGATAGCAAATCCCCGTTGTGAAAAGCTAAACAGCCAAGATTGCTGAACCAAATCATAAGATGCTTATAATGAAAGATGCTCAAAACCAACCCAAAAATAGAGATCAGGACTTGGTTTAGGCAGTTTGATTCTGTCCTTTTCCCTTCCTGCTCCCACTCCCAATCTCTTGGATTTACTCTAAACAAGGGGACATATTTTGAAGTCAACACATTTGGAGAAAGCATCCTTTAAATAACAGGTCTGATAACCTGAAACCCAAAGGAGAAAATAATTATAAAGGAAAACATTCTCTCTAATTTTCCTCTCAAAGCCTAACTTGGCCCCCCACGAGCTTTTCCCCCCTTTCTTCCTTGCATCTCTTGATTGGAATTTTAAAATTAACTCAGGCAGAATATGAAGAATAAATCAGGATTTCAGGTAATCTCCTTGCTCTTAATGAAGGATAAAAGCCAATAGAGGAATCTGGCCTTTTAACTTTTATAAAAGCATCTTAGTTTTGGGACTACACCTTTTTTTTGATATTGGAATGTGTGTGGGTGTGTAAATCCAAACGTGTGCATTCCTGTGACCACAAGGTGTTTTAGAGAAGGGAATTTATCTCCACATCACATTTGTGTTCACTTGTATTAGAGGAAAAAAAAACCCAAACAAATAAATATCGATATACACTTCAATGTACATAAAAGCAAAGAAGAGGAAGAGGAGGACAAGGAATGAACATCCTGCTAAGAGCTTGGTTTCAGGGAGAACTTCACCCATGGCATGGAAGAGGTGATGCCAGGATGGCTCTGAACAAGGGGATAAAGAGGGCATTTCCTTCCCTTTGGCCCAGGTTGGGAACTGGGCATTCTGCAGACATTAAAATCCCTCTGGGAAATGTGAGGATGCTTGAGCTGAGGGCATGTGGGAGGGAGAGGTGGGCACCACACCCTAACCCTGCTGCCCAGGCACCCAAAACCTGGCGGTGCTGCTTGTACAGGTGAGAAATGAAACTCCCAGCAGGTGACAGCCCCTGTCAGAGGAGGTGTGACCACACTGAGCTCCCAGCCCAGCTCCTGCCGTGCCACCTGCACCGGGGCACGTTTGTTTTTGTGTACCTGGATCTCAGCAGCTCTGCTTGTTCTCCGCTCTGTCCCCCATCACCTGGAGCCTCACCCTGCCTGTCCCTGCTCCTCCCACAGCTGTGTCCCTCTGCCTCCCGCCTTCCCTGCAGGCTGACAGCCACATCTGGATGTGGGACAGGAGTTCAGACCCTGCTCAGTCGGGCAGCACAGCCCCGTGGGGGTGACAGCACCTGCATGGATCCCTGAATGGCAGAAATCACCCCCCAGCCCTTCCCAGCCCTTCCCCAGTGCACGCTGCCACGCTGTGCTGGAGCCAGGACAGGACTTGGTGCTGCTCGCAAGGACCAGGTTTGTGGGGGGAATTGCTGCACCTGGAGAGGTCTTTTCCTGCTGGGAGGTGCTCTCCCACTAAATGACAGGTGGGTGCATCAGCTGAGTGAGCTGGGGGTGCCTGGCTGGCTGAGGAGTGGACGAAGGGGCGTTTTTTGGTGCATTTTTTGGCCAAGCTGAAACGGGCAGCAGCAGCTTTGCCCACGCGCTGCTGCGTGGAGCACCCTCATTCCCACAGGATCAGGGGAGTATCACCAGGACACAGCCTCAGAGCACTCCACACAGCTTTTCAATCCCATCCTGCCAGTCCTGACTGATGCAAACCTCTCTGGAGTCATTTGGATTCACATTTCCTCTGGCAGCCTCCAGAGGATCCAGCCGGTCGTTCCCTCACACCAAAGGACCCCAGTGCTCCGTGTCTCCGTTCAGAAAATGCATTTTTCTCCCTGATTTTCTCCCCAACACTCCTTGGGTACTTCCTGGTTACCACGGAGCTGGAAATTGGGTGTGCTCTGAACTGAAGGCACAGCCACCACATTCACCCCACGCTGCATCTGCCAAATCTGCCTTTGCTCCCTCTCTTTGGAAAAGTGAGGAGGTGCTGGAAAACCCACGGGGTCTCTGATGTCCTGGAATCAAATCCAGCACCACTGACCATGAGGAAAAAAAGCAAGGAATAATCCATTCCAAGCTTCCCTTACCTGCATGCCTGGAACAGCAGAGTGCTGCCTGTGCCGTGGTTTGATTTGGAGCCTCCACCTGATGCGGTTTCAGACAGATCCAGGAATTTAAATGAGAACTGGAATATGTTCAGGGCTTCAGATACAAGAGGAAAGAAGCCAGACAAAATGGTTGCTTGCCAGAGGAGGCAGAGAACACGTTGCAGGTGGTTTTCTCTGCTGCCCGTGTCTGGGACGAAGATGCTTTGATGAGGAAGGGGAAGGCAGGGATACAAACTGCAGAATTACAGAGAAGCTCGGCTTGCCTCGTGCAGCTTTGAGCCTGAGCTGCCCACAGAACTCTGCCACAAAGGGTTTTACCGGGCTTGCAGCAAAGCAAAAGGATTTCAATCCTCCTTGAAAAGGTAAAAGGCAGGAGAAGCCTCAGCTCAAAGCAGCAGCTTGACTTATGCCAGCACATGTATTTAGTCTAGGAATGTCTTGCTTCTCTTTGCCTCTCCTGAAGAGCTGGATTGGCCTCAAAAAAATGGTGAGAGGGACTCACCACACGCCACCAAATTCCTTTGCACCCTAGGAAAAGGGGGAAAACCCTGAAAGAAAACCCTGAAGCAAGAAATAGTGAGCCCACTGTTTAAATGGTACAAATCTGTGCTTGGAAATGGTTCTGATTCAGGGCTCTTACTCCTCCCTCCCTTTCCCTATGGTCCCACAGCAATTGCCCAATGGCTCTTTCCAAGCTTCCCTGCACCTGCTGGGTGCCAGGGGCTTAATCCTCACCTTGCTCCATGATCAGGCTGCCCAGGCCTGGGGGCAGCTTGCAGGTGCTGAAATCAGGGCCAAGGGGAGCTGTTCTCCTGCTGACACGGTGCCCATTGACTTTCAAAGACCCCTGCTCTGGAGACTGAGCCATCCAGCAGCCTTGTTGGGTGCAGATTGCTGAACAAGTCTGGCTGGGAACTGCTGGAGTGGGATCCAGTGGGCTGGCAGGGCATGGGAGGAACTGGTGGTGTAGGATTGAGAGGCATTCAGGTTGAAAAGACCCCTAAGGTGAAGCTGTTCTTCCTGTTAGCAGGGTGAAATGTCACGGGTTCTGTTCCATGTGTTGGTGGCACTGACACCAGAGCTCTTGCAGGTGGAAAAGACTTGACCACAGAACTTCAATAAAAGTGAGCTGAAGAGTTACAGCAACTTCTGTCCTGCCTGTGGGACCTGTGTGGGGTGTTTGATGTCTGCCTTGCCCCCAGGGCTGCCTCCTTGCTGAGTTGTCCCCCACACCCCACATCCCAAAATGCACCCACACACACTCCTGCCTTCTCCCAGGAGTCACTGCCTGTTCCAGAGGCTCCCCAGGACTGGAATCACCCCCTTTTCCCATTGCATCCCTCCCAGCCTGCAGCACAGAGGGCACAGGACTCAAGGTAAGAGCAGGAGCAGAGTTCAGTGACCTCCAAGGCGACGTCTGCTGCACTTTCCTGCCCCAGCTCTGCCCCCAGAGCAATTGTGGTGCTCAGGAGATCCCAGTCTCACTTCATTTTGTTTGGGAGCCCTCCTCCCAGCCTCCCCCTGCACGTGGGTGGGACAGATTCAGTCACAAACAGCCGGTCCCCGGGGCCAGCAGCTATTCAGGGAAAGAAAAGGGGGGTTCCTCCTCCTCTCCAGCCCACTTCTCATGCCAGTGGCCTGATTTCCTTGTGCAGGCACTCAGTCCTGGTTCCAGAAGCAGGGAGACACTGACCCTGCACTGCTGGGGGAACGGGGTGGGAGCCCAATCCAGCTGAACACTCAGAAAGCCCTCAGGAGGTTCCCTATCAGCCACAATTGATCGATAAACCATTTATTGATGGAATTTTTTTTTTTTGCACTAACTCCGAGAATGAGAAAGCCCCAGGATATTTCTTGCCAGCAAAGCTGCACTGCACAAGGATGGATCCTCTGCCTCTGGATAAAGGCTTTTTGGGATAATTTAGCCACGGATTTGGGGCAGAGGGATGGACTTGAGGGGGTTCATGGAGGGAGGGTGGAAGGGTCTGAATGCAGCCTGCACCAGCAGCAGCCAAAGCTGGCCATTGCTGGGAAGGGTGTTCTGGGCTGTGGGAGAGAGGCTGACACAATTCTGCTGAGAACTCCGGTGTTTCTCTGGGCTGTTTCTCAGAAATATCAAAGAGAGACACAATTCTCCTCAGGGCCAGGATATCACACAGGAGGGTGGGAGCAGAGCGCTGGCAATGCCCTCCTCAGCCTGCACCAAGACAGGTTTATCCTGTATTTCTGGATCCTGGCATCTCCCCCCAGGACTGTGTTTGCTTCCGAAAAAAAGGGAAAAGAGTCTGGATTTGCCTCCTGCATGGCAGTTTGTAACACATTTGCCCACAGACTGCCACCAATGCCCAACTAAACGTGGCCCATCTGAGCTGAAAAGTCAGACAAACTCCCAGTGTGGCACCAGAAACACCTTGCACAGGTGAAAGCTGCCCACTCCAACAGGTGCTGGCAAACACATCCATTCCAGCTCCTTTTTTATTCCCTCGTGGCTGCCAAGGTGAGCACTGAGTTTTGTGGTCTCATTCTCCAGTGCTGAATGTCTGATCAGTGCCACAGCCAGAACAGAAAACTTCCTGCTGGGTCATTTTATGGCTGTACAGAAATTTATGCATCTATTCATATGTATAAAACTAAAATACAGCTCTTGGACTGCACTAAATATATCAAACCTATCAAAACACTTACATAGGATAAGCAAATTGGTACTTATGTAGTGTAAGGTGAAGAGCTGTTGTTTTACCATCTAATCACCTTTATAAAGACATTTTCTCCCAGAACTAAAAAATAGGCCCCGAGGAGGGCAGGGGATGTTCAGAGTGGGGTGGAGGAGCTGCAAATTCAAGGCCAGCACAGGAAGGGGCTGCACTGAAGATTTCACATCACTGCTGTAAACAGGGCAGGCTGAGCTCTTTATTTCTTTCTTCTTTTNTTTTTTTTTTGTTTTTTTTTTTTTTTTTTTTTTTTTTTTTCTCTACTGTCAGGCTCTATTTTCTTCCCCTTTATGGCAGATGGGAGGTGAGGTTTTAAAAGCTGCCAAGAATGCATCCAGCCCTGCTCCTCTGGGGGAACAGCACCATAGAGGGAATGAACTTTCTCCAAGCTCCCTCCCCCCCCCCAGCCTTCCCCCCTTCCCCCTCGTAATCCAGGCTCGAGGGCCATCATTTTCGTATCAGTACTAATTACATTAATTATTCTCCTCAGCATAAAACTCATTAAGCTGGAATTTACGGTTCATTAAGTCAGAGCCAGGGTTCTTCCTCAGTGCAGTGTTGCGGGGTCAGGATTATTTCAGTCCTGGCTGGGGGCAGGTTCTAATCTGTGTCTCCCTTCAGAGCCTGCTAAAGTGTGACCAGAGCCGTGTGTGCCACTGCAGGGATGTCACAGCAGGCAGGGAGGTGGCTCTGAACCCCGGGAGGACTGGAAAGGTCAGCACAGCTGCTGTGAAATGTGGTTTGTTCCAGCTCAGGTCTGAGGAGCCCAGGGAATATTGAGGCAAGGTGATCCAAGGAGCAGCAGGATGGGCTTGGTGGTGTGGGAAAAGGTTTCAGCCTCAGGAGATCCAGCTCCACGTCTGGTGCAGAGCTGCCCTGAGCCTCTGGAAGTCGCTCCCAGCGCAGGGCACAGAGGATTTTCTGCCTGAGCTGAGGCAATGTGCTCAGGGGGTGGAAATAGGGGTGAGGTGTTCTCCAGAGAGACCTCACACCTGCTTCGAGGTGTCCAGCTGATGCCTGAAGTGGCTACCCAGAAACAGAGACCAGACAGGAGCGAGGGAATAAAGGTGGATGTTTATTTGAAGGCCTTCAAGGCCCACTCTGGGGAGCCAGAGGTTGCTCTCACCCTGGGCCCCGAGATGGATGACAAAATGGACCACAAGTTCCTCACACAGTTCTAGGTTTGGTCCCTTTGCATATCAGCATAAATTTGCCAGTTATAACTTTAGCTAATGATGTAATTTGCCTCCCTTTCCAGGATGTTGGGTTTCACATTCTGGGCCCAGGACAGGCTGGGTGTCCTTGCAGAGCAGGCCCAGAGAAGCTTTGTTAAGTCCATCTTAACGTGAGAGAGCAGCAGCTCCCAGCTTTCAGGACACTTCAGAGTCACACACTGAGCACTGCAGGATTTGAAAAACATGGAAGTTAAAAACCCAAGGCATCACAAGGAGTCCCTGCCAGTGCCACGGGCTGGAAAGGCCACCCTGGCCATGCCTGAGGGGGGTCAGCAGTGCTGTGTGCCCGCTCTCCACGAGACCTGGCCAGGGTTTATCCCACCTGCACTCCCTGAGGCCTGGAGGTGATGGGTGTCACCTCCTCCCCTCCCAGGGACACCTCTCGAATTAACCAGCACCTTAAAGAGCAGCCAGGAGGGATCTTTCACTGATTTTGGAGGGTAAAATCCCAGCTGGGAACAGGAGGGAAGGAGGGACAAGGAGAAGCTGCAATGCCCTGCCTCAGCAGAGTCCCCAGTCCCAGCCCTGAGCCCAGGAGCTGGCAGGGATGGGCAGGAACACTTCCTAACCAGCCTGACCAGCAGGGAATCCATTTCCTGAGTGCAGACCCTCCTTCTCACACTGCACAGGTTCCTACCACGCTCCCTAATTAACCCAGCGCCATCCCCGGGGGTGGGGGGGAGCTGAGCTCTTCCCTGTCCTGGGGACGATGGGCTGGAGCAGCAGGCAGAGCTCTGGGACACAGGGCCTGGCGTTTGTCACAGCTCTGGGGTCACAGCCTCCTGTCCCTGGCCCTGGCCCCCACATCCCTGCAGCTCCCAGAGGTGCAGGGCTGTCTGCAACAGCAGCTCTGAAAGCCCTGGAAGGGGCAGCTCCTGGTGACTGGCACCGAGGTGGTGCCCGCGGCTCTGTTTTGTCGCCCATCAGGGTATAAACAGGCAGCTGGATTTGTGCAAATGCCAAGTCCCTGTGTGGAACACACAGGGGCCCGTTTGCACTTTATTCACTCAGTACTCACCATTTTCTCTCTTTTCCAGTCCCCTTTAGGTAGGAATTCTGAGGTTAGGCAGCAACCGGGAATGATCATGGAGTTTAAACCCATTTCCTCATGGTTTAGCACCGGCCTGATCAGCTGGGAAATGACCTTTCCTAAGGCACTGGCTGACAATAGCAGGGGACTAAGCTGGAGACAACCTTTGCAATCCCACAGCTGCACTGCTGCCTCCCTGCCCAGCCTTTCCATTCCTGGGGGGCACCCAGTGTTTTTGCAGTTCTGTTCTCACAGCACAGGAGACGGGCGGGGGGGCTCAGTTCACACACACAACTGGCACCTAATTCATTTCTCTGTGAATGTGAAAATCAATAGTGTTTATAGAACCCACAAAGGCCCTCCCATCGGTCACTGTCCTTGTTAGGTTCATTCCTGGCTGCCAACAGATCCTTTCAGAAGGTGATTCCACCAGCTGAAGAAGGAAAATAGTGATTCCCACATCTTTAATGGAGCCTGAGAAGTCTCCAAGCCTCTGTTCTTGCCCAGAGCAGAGGGAAAGAGTTTCTTGGTAATTTTATGGGATGGACTGGCTTTTCTCAGAATTTTGCCTGGATAGTCAAATTCTGGTGCTTGGTTTAGCTCCAATTGAGCTCCAAGTGCCTTCTCACACATGCAAGGACATGCATTTCTCCAGCAGATGTTCAATGATCTCAGCTCTACTTGTGCTTGCAGATTTTGTGGTCACAACACTGAAAGCCAAGTTTGGGCTGTCCCAGAGCACCAGAGCTCCACATCTTCTTTTTTAATATTATTATTATTATTAATTTTTATTTCTAATTTTTTTTCTTCTGTTTCCTGTGCCTCTAATTTTATCTCTAGGAAGTATCCTCAAGCCAGTGTTGGATGTCTGTGTCCTGCCTGTGCTAGGAACAATTCCAGCCCCGTGGTCAGCTGCTCCATCTGGGGATGTTCCAGGGGTTTGTACAGCTGTTGACTGCTCCCCTTTCCCATCTGTTTCTCTCCTCCCTGACTCATCTGTCCCAATCCACCATTCCCAGCATGGCAGCACCACCTGGAGCTGTTGGAGAAGGGAGTTTAGCAGAGCAGGGAACCCAGGCTGAGCTCTCCAGTTTGCAACTGCTCTTTTTGTATTATATATATATATTTTTTTTTTTTTCAGTGTTTGCCTTCCGAATCCCACAGAATTGTTACTAATATTCCATCCCTGCTTATTGATGGGAAACCAGCTGGAGTGTGATTGCTTGTTATATCTCAGGGCCTGCTGATAAATGTTGCTGCTGAGCTGGCCATTTCCCAGCTGCCTGGGCTTTAGATCCAGAAAACTTCATTTTTTCTTTTCCCTAAAAAACCTAAACTGATGGACAGAGCATTCCTCTGGATTTACACCCATCCTGAATTGGCTCCTGTTCTGGAAGGGCTTTTGGGCACACAGAAAGGGCTCAGCTGCACCTTGCTGGCTGCTCCAGGGTTTTCTTTGAGTATTTCCAGCTTTTCCACAGCTCCATCCCTCTCCCTGAGGGCAGCAGCATCCTGGGTTGGGATAACCCTGGGGCAAGGAGCCCAAAAATGGCTTCACATTCCCTGAAAAGAGGGAGCTGATCCTCCCCTGGGCTGGTTTAAAGATGTCACTTGGCTTTTCATCACCAGCAGCCTCAGAGCCCCAGAACCATCCACTTTTCCACCTGCTGGTCCTCAGGGAAAAGCAGGGATCAGCACAAGATGTGAGCAATGCTCCCAGCCAAGCCCAAGGGTAGGAGAAACCCACAGGAATCAGGCTCTGTGCCGTTCTCACTCATGGGGAGGAATTTATAAAGACAGCAAAAAAACCTTCAGAGTTCAAATTCCTTCTTTTTCTTTCTTTTCTTTCTTTTTTTTTTTTTCTCTCCCTTTTTGGAATTTTTTTTCCCCAATATGATACAAATCCAGTCACAGAGCTCCTCAGAATATTCAGATTTTTTTTTTTTGTTTGAGCACCGGATTCCTCTGTTCCCATTCGCTCAGCTAATTACCCTTTTAGCTTGCTTTTGCTCTATTTTCACAGATCTCCTGGTTTATTTATATCTACCTATCCATAATGATTTCAGAGCCATTACTCACAGCAGCACCAGGAAACATTACATTTCCCAATTTACAATTGCAATTATGATATCCGTCAGAAACAAATGCAGCTGCCTTTAATTTTAAGCAATATTTTGATCATTGTAATTAAAAAAAGAACTTATGGCACTGCACACATTACAGAAATTAATGTAATTTCCTGGCTGCCTTAAAAGGAGTGCAAATAGTGGTCGTTGGATGAGAGATTTAGGGGAGAATTAACCCTTTTTGGTTGCTTTCACCACTCATCAAGGCACGTTGAAAGCCTTAATGATATGTTTTTTAAGACTTAACTTCAATGTGGGATTTAATATGTGAGTTCTTTGTCCTTCAACTTCTTTTTTTCTGCTACTTTTCTCTTTCTGAAATTGCTAGTTATTAAAGGATTTATGTGCAAACAAGACCATTTTCCTGTCACTGCTCATTTCAGCTCGCCTGCTTCAATGTGTGGGGACAGATGAAATCCAGTTGCTGATATTATAATCATCACCACAATTGCATATTACAAACCCAATAACAAACCCTGGCAGATCCTGGGTCTGTGTCTCGCTGTGCTTTACAACAAGGAGAATTTACAGCCTGAATTTGGATTAATGACACCAAAAAAATTTCTCTGAGGGATGCAAGGATTCAGATGAACAGGCACAGAACATCCTTTTCATGGAAGTTGAGGCTCATTCCATTAATTTTAATGTGCTGCTTTAGCCGTGAAAGGTGGAAGTTTGACTTGTTGTTGTCTTAGCAGCAGGGGATTCATCAGTGCATGGCTTTTCTTGTTGTGTTATTTGCTTTTTCCTGTGAGCCTTTGGCCACTGGATGCTTGTCCCAGCTTGGGGCTTGTTCTGCAGCAGTGAAATGCTAATAACAGGCACATGGGAATTGCCAAATGTGGGCAAACCTGGGGTTCTCCCAACTTTCTGTCCTTTCTGAGACTCTAAAATAAATAAGGAGGAGAGGTGGCCACAGCTCTTGTAGTGGACAGAATTTAATTGTTGCTTTTATCAGTGTTTGTGCTGTGATTTGCCCTGCAGATCCTGCCTGGCTGGTGCTGCACCAGTGGGAAATGTCCCCGTTTTGAAACTCCTGGTGACAAAAATGTTGGGAAAAGGGACATTCTGTGGGATCAGCAAACACACACACACAGCCTGGGAAAGTGTGGGTGCTCCAGGATCACGTTGGATGAGCTGGGGGAGAGCAAAACGACACCAAACTAAATGATCTCATCCCAATTCCTTCTGTTCTGCTTCCTATTTCTGCAATCTGGTAACGGCTCTGACCACAGATTTCCATCAGGTCCAAGATGATCTTGAGATAATTTGATGTCTGTCAGTAACAGGTCAGGAAGACAAAAAGCCCTTTTTTTTTTCTCCCTTTAAGCACCCAGAGCTACAGAAAAGAGACAAACCTATTGCAAACAGCAAATTCAAGTGCAAGAGAGGAAGGCCTGACTCCTTTTTGGAATTTTCCTTCAGGTTGGCACCTCATCAGGGGTGATCACATCCTTAATTTCAGCCTGGAAAGATCAATCCAGTGGAAGGAAATCAAGCTGCAGTAAGTTGTCTGCACATCAGTGCTCGGAGCATGGAGCAATAATCACTCCCTGATCAGAACTGGCTTTGCCATTATCTGCCTGGTGCTGGGCTATGATATATGAAGCAATTTTGGCTGCGACAGTTTCTGTGTGCAAGCAGCTCCTGACTGGTAAAAACTATACAGAATTGTTTTTGGGAGGTTTTTTTTTCCCCTTTGTGCTTTCTTTTTTTCCTTACGAAGGAGCAATATTTTAAACTAAAAGGAGTTTTCAAACCACAGTCACCATCATTCATCTTTACAGTCCCGGGGTAGGAACAATCTCTTCATTAGACACTGAATTTTTCTCCATTACAGCACTATCTGAATGCATTTATTCAGCCATTTATTAGAAGTCACTTGATGGGGTGCAGGGTAGGAGAGGACTAAATTAAAGCAAAAGGGCTGTGTGTGTAAACACTCCTGTATATTCTAAAGTGGAGAAGTCTATAAAAGTATTCCAATTTAATCACAGCCATAACTCTGGAACTCACAGTGAAAGCACCTCACTTGCAGCAGTGATAAGGAGGGGGGTGAAGGGAAGAAAAGGGGGTTGGCCCAAGCCCCATCTGCCAGTGGGTTTTTATCCACCTGGGGCTGAGGAAAAGTGATTTTTCTATAAATGTTGCATCAGCATCCAACCCTTTGTCCAGGGACAGCCTCGTCTGTCTCAGGCCGTGATTGTCTCGTTGGCTGCACTTTGTTTTTGGGAGATCTGCAGGCAGCCAGTATTGAAGTGGAGCAGGGTTTGATCAGGCCAGGCTTTTGCTTTCAGGATTCCCCAGGCCTGGCCTGGGCTTTGTGTTCCAGGAGTGCCTCGGGGCCAGCAGATCAGAGGCTGGGTGTGGAAATTCAGCTCCCAGAGGGATCCTGGGCAGATGGAAGGGGCACATCCTCATCAGCATGGCAGGGCAAACCCCTCCTGAGCCCAAGCAGCAGAAGGGGCTCACTGATGGAAGGGAACAAACCACAGGAGATCCTGAATGGAAATGTGAGGCACCAACAAATTGATGCTGGGAAATTCAGGCTTTATGGACAGGTCTTGTTGTTTTCTGTTTTGTTCAGAGCTCACTTGACAAAGCAGAAGGTGCTGAAGATGGAGAACCTTGTTCTCCCACAGCAAAACCCTCCCTTCTGCACCCTGCTCATCTCCTCCAAGGCTGCTTTTCACCCACATTCCCCTCCCACCCCTCTTGCTCCTTCTGTTTCTTGCCCTGGCTAAAGCTCTGTGCCAACAGTGCCCATTTCCCCCAAACTGCATCAGCTCCTTCAGGTTGTACTCCAAGGAGATCACACCTTTGACTCGAGTCAGAACATTGCTTTTCCACCCAACATCGTGCCTGGGGCTTGGCTGAGGAGATCAAAAAGCCTCTCCCCCATTTCTGTGCATGTCACACCATCACTCCCAAGTTAGTTCTCCTAGGATGCCTGTGAGGCTGCTAATTTTAGAGGATCTATCACTGTTTCTGGGTTTATTTTGATTCCCCTTCTCACTTTTATTAAAACAGACAAGCCTTCCCTGCATATTCCAGAAGGCTGCTATGGTTTCTCAGAGGAGATTTGTAAAAAACTAAACCAAAAAGAGGGACCATTTCCATCCAAATACTCTTAAAAATTTAACAAAGCAACACAACAGCTCATAGCTCAACAGGAGCATTTAGTCTTTTATGCTTAATTTCCACTGTGAATCTCTCCCTCAGAAGTGTGCTCATGTAGCCAATTGCACAGTGAAAATGCCAGACTGAAAAACAAATGCAGCACAGGCATTTGGCCTCTCCAAAAGATAGCAGGACATAAAGCAGGATTATGATCCCAGGATGCAATAAAAAGAGATAAAAAATTCAGAAGAGATCAAAGTAATTTTGGAAGCAAATGAAACATTTACATGGGAATCAGACCTTATAAATGGGGAGAGAGCAAATGGTATCAGGCTGGATTAGTGTCAAGGGGGTCTAAGGGCAGGTGTGTCTCAGGAGCTTATTCAGGTGTTAGGTGCATCCTCAGAGAGAAATCAGGGCCAGGAGGAGGAGGAAAACTGGGCTGTGGAGGTGGCCTGAGGTCCCCAGGGAGTGGGGAATGGGCTGTGAGTGGGTGAGTGGCTGGGAAAGGTCAGGTTTGTGGGAACAGCAGGTATTTGCAGTCCTTTGTTTGTAGATGAGAAGGCCCTCGGCAGCCTAAAACTTGACAGACACCCAGAGCAGGGAGACTTGGAGCTGTTCCTGGCTGGAAATCCTTTGTGCAAACCCCACCCCGATTAGAGAATCACCCTAAGGAGATGAAGCAACACTGCCCTGCTGCAACTCACCCTGGAGAGGGGAGCCCCAGGCTGGACTGGGAGGAAACAACAGCATTTCATGGTGTAAATGAAGGAAACAGCTGTTCAAGTGACACGGGTGAGCAAAGATGAGCAGTTGGAGAGGAAAATATTATTACAACCATCTTTCAGCCTTTCCTTTAGGAACCCCAGGCAGATGGAAGGGTCAGCATTCCCCGTTTTAGAGGTGGCAAAGCAATGCACCGAGGGAAAGAAATCCCTTGATCCTGAACCAAGAGCAAAGGGAAAGGAGGGACCCTGAGTGTGTGTGGAGAGAGGGGACGAAAACAAAACGAGCACCAAGGACAGAAAGCAGGCACACAGGTGAGAAGGAATCCAGGTTTTTGGAGGAAGAGCAGCTCAGTCTGAGGGCCGAGGATCTGTGCATAGATAGGGCTGCTCAGCGCTGATGGATGGGGGGTGCTGGCAGCAGGAGCCCAGCCTCTGAAACAAAGCCCTTTGACAAAGTTGTTAATTAGACCCAGCGCCTTATCACCAGCACGGACTCTCCATCCATTTCCCGGTGTGAATTGGGATCGTTCCCAGAAGAGACACAAAGGGAAGAGGAGAATCTCTCCCCCAAACCCTGCTGCGATCAATTCTAATTTGCCTGGGACACGTTACAATTTTTTTGTCTCACCTGACACAGGCTCGGAGAAGCAGTTTTTAAATGTCACAGCTCATGACCTCCAGCTCTCCTGGCTTCTCTCAGGATTCATCCCTGCTCAGGCTGGGGAATGAGGAAGGTGCAGCAGCCCTTGGGAGCTGGTTTCAGTTTAATGCCCAGCATGTTCAGCTTTGGATCTTCTATTGAAATCAGGGAATTTGTTAAGCTGATGAGGGAAGGCTGCAGTAGAGAAACACAATAGCAGAGTGGGATTAGGCCTGGAGTAAGTGTCTGTACTTTGGAGGATTAATGAGAAAACTGCAATGGATTTTACATGGTGAAAAGGATTCGCTGAATGCTTTAGGTGAAATGAAATTAGTCCCACTCATGCTCTCTGAGCCTCCAAGCAGGAGAGGAGACTGGCACCCTCCCATCACGTGTAATAACCAGATCCCCTCCAGCTGCTCTTCTTTATGGAAAATTCCAGTGCAACGCTGCTGGCCATTTATTCCCATTTAGGATGGCAACCCAGGCTCCACGTCTGGGCACAGAGAAACCCTAACCAAGCCAACTCTGTGTCCAGGGACTCCGAGGCTCCCTGAGGTTGAAAATGAAGAGAAACACTTGCCTCAGACATTCCAGATGCTCAAAATCCTTGCAGGGGAAAAGGCTGAGAAGGACAGGCCCTGAAATGGAGAGGGGAGAAGGAACAAAGGTTCTTTACCACACTGATCTTTCAGGGGAAAGGTAGCTGGAGTAAATAAACAGGGATGGATGAAATGATGCTGGCACATGAGAGGTACCAGGGCAAGGCTTCTCAGAGACCTGATGGAGGGGACAGATGGGAAAAAGGGACTTGCTGATGGTGGAGCATTTACACTGCCCAGAGCTGCTGCTCCTGCAAACAGAAGAGGCCACTGAGAGCAGCTTGGGCTGGCTCGTGCCTCCTGTGTTGCCTTCCAGTCCATCATTCTTTCTAATTAGGCACCTCTGACACACAATTAATCCTGTTTGCCTGCTGGCTTTTTTATCTTTCCTTCTGCTTTTATCAGGCAGGGAATTAGACTCTGCTAGAATGCAAAGTGCACTTCATGGACCTGGCTTTTCAGGGGGATTTGGAGGCTTTTCACAAGGCAGAACCCATGATCTTAAAAGTTTGTTAGGAGTAATTAATGTCTTTCTCTTCTTTTTCTAGTCACTGAGTGCTGATTTCACCTGTACTCAGACAAGCAGAAAAGCAAAGATGTGAGGGTGGGTCAGAACTCAAATCAACGCTCCAAAGTCCAGTAAATCCCAGTTTTCAGCCTGCTCCCCTCAATTTGTCCATGATCCCCATCCCAGGCTTCATCTGAAAATTCCACAGACCTGCAGAGCTGCAGTTTTGGGCCACAATTTCTCTTCTCAGGAAAGGAGGTGGGGACTGACAATTTTCCAGGTCCTTTTTTCACCCCCTGAATGGATCAGTCTCCCCAGCCTCCAAGAAAGAGAAGGAAGAAAGAAGTTAAAATTCTTGAACCCACTCAAAGCATGAGCACTTTGGCAATGAAAGAGATTAAATCTCACTCCTTCCTGTGATTTCCCCATGAAGTTCTTTCCCCTTAGCAGGGAAAGAAGGAAAATCCTTCTGCACTCGGGCAAGGTGAGGAAGGACTGCAGATAAGGTTGAGTGACCACTGAATCCAACACTTCTTCCCAGGCACAGGGCAGAGGCAGAACAAAGCTTCCAGACAGCCCAGTGCCCTTCTCCTGGGAATAGGGAATAGGGATACATTCCCTTTTCACAGATATTAAACTCCCTTCCCAAGCAAATCCATCCTACCAGCCTCATACACCTCCAAATGTATTTCCAGCTTCACCCTTAGCCGTGTTTTTGTTCTTGTGGGGAACCAGGATGAGAAAACTGTAATAATAAATGTTCTACATTTGTTTAGGAAATGAAGGGGCAGCAAAAGGTCACGCTGCTCCCCCTCCCTGTTACCTGTTCAGCAAGAGCTGTCATCCCCAATCAGCCCTGGTTCCAGCCCTCCTCACAGCCACCCTGGGGATCAGGCCTGTTAGTCCCTCTTTGTTCCAGAGGGGTTTTTTTGATTCCTGTAAAACAATGATTAACAAGACATTTCTGACTGAGCAGGTACTGCAGAGAGCTGCACCTTCCCCACCAGCTTCCTCTGCTGCCTTTTATATATGGCACTGAAATGTAATTATCTTCACGGTGCAGGGTGTAAATCAGGGTGTGTGTCAAGACGATTTCCCTCAGGGTTTTATTTTATTGCGTAATAATATTTGACACAGGGCTTAGAGGTGCTGTTACCTGCCTAATCGTGTGAAACAATTTCATGTGCAAACAGCTGGTAAGTGTGAAAACCACCATAAACCAGATGCAGGAAATGCTCTGCTTCCCTTATCTACTCTTGGAAAATACCCCATCCACTGGTGTTTCCCCATCAGGCTGGGAGGAGCTGCTCTGCCCTCACACGGGGAGAATCCAGCTCCATCCTCCCTCCCAGCTCCTCGGTGTCCAGGGGGGAGCAGAGAATCAGGGTTTCCATCTGTGTTAAACCCCTCAGGCCAGAAGGGATGAAGCTAATTTGGAATAATTAATTGGTTGGGTGTAGTATCTAAGAGAGGAATCCCTCTACATCAGGGATGTTGTTCCAGCCTAATCTCTCTCAAATTACCTGGGAGGGAGGGGTTTGGCTGTCACCCTGCTCAGGTACCGGATTTTACACTCAGCTTCCCTCAACATCCATCTTTTGGGGTTGGTGCTTCACTACACTTTGTCCTAAAAGGGGACACGAAGGTCCTGAGGGCTGCAGGGACACTTCAGGCACAGGAGGACACCTGGAAAAGTCCAGCTGGGAACATGAAGTGCAGTCCTTATTTTCAAACCCTGCTCTGGCACGGGTTTCCCTGAACGGTGAAATCCTCCTTCACTCGGGAGCGTTCAGGAACAGGGAGATGGACCCAACCCAGACATGAAATCAGGATGGAAAAAAATTAAAGGGGGCGATTCCCGCAGCAGGGAAGTGGAGATACCCAAAACCTGAGCCCCCAACCTTCCCTCTGGGAGCAGGAGGTGGGCACAGCTTTGTGCTGCAGGAAAACCCCACGTGCACAGGGGAGAAAAGCTCAGAGCAGAGAGGAGAGCTCAGAGCAGCCCTGCCCTGCTTCTCTGCAGCACAAATGGGAGCCTCCGACTCTGCCTCGGGGAGAGGGCGACAGAGGAGAGGCAGAGATGGCAAACTCGGGACAATGGTGGTTATTTATAAGGCTTTTTTTGTGCATTGGAGATCATAGCCCAAAAGGCATCTGCCTGAGGTCTGAATTCGTCAGAGTGGGGTTGGGAGGGGAGGTGGGCAGCTGCTTGAAATCACCAGCCTCCAAGTCACTATTTTTTTTATTTTTTTTTTTCTCCTCAGGGTAGCTGGCATTGTCAATGATGGTTTAACCTACTTACGATAATAATCCCTATAATAAAGGCATTTTTAAAAAAAAACCCTCTTAGCCCGAATGACTGCGTGGAGGGGTATGGGAGCTGCTGTGCAGGGAGGTTCTGTGTGTGGCTGTGGAGAGCCAGCTACGTTCTGTCACTTTTTAATACACTCCCAGACCACCACCCCCTGCCAGGCAAGAGAATTCCTTTCCAGGAAGGGATTTGGCAGGA
>VZTR01020557.1:118678-156182 GCA_013400775.1 Chaetops frenatus
AGCCAGGAGAGCATCCCAAAGCCTCTGTATCCAACCAGGAGAGCATCCCCATCCCACAGCTCCAGTATCCAACCAGGAGAGCATCCCAAAGCCTCTGTGTCCAGCCAGGAGAGCATCCCCATCCCACAGCTCCTGTGTCCACCCAGGAGAGCACCCCCATCCCACAGCTCCTCTATCCAGCCAGGAGAGCATCCCAAAGCCTCTGTATCCAACCAGGAGAGCATCCCACAGCTCCTCTATCCAGCCAGAACCCCATCCCACATTCCCATGCTGGAGCTCCCCCTTCCCACTGCCCTCTCAGAGCTCCTCCAGGCTGGGGGAAAGCCAGAGGTGCAAAAAAAACCTGGGTAAGTTTAATTGAAAAGAGGAGAAAACGTCTATTCTCTGGGGATGAGATGAGATGAGAGAAAATGATAATTTCTTCCCTTTGGGGTGAGCAGGGCCCAGCCAGAGTTGCTGCCCAGCCTGGCACAGGGAGAGAGACTCCCCTGAGAGGTTTGGGCAGAGAGATCCCAGGGTCCCACACTCCCAGGTGCTGCAGACATCCCTCAGCCTGCTCACATTGCACCAAACAGAGAGAGGAAAATGTGTGGGGCAGAAAACAATTTTTTTTTTCTGACTGACAGAAATCTATCTCAAATTGAAGCAAAAAGTCGATGTGTTGCCAATTTTCCCCAGATGACCAGTAAAAATACAGTTTAGATTGGGTCATTCCTCTCCTCCAATAACTTTAGATTGTTCCATTTTGATTTTAAGCTTTAGGGTATTTTAAAGCATTCAAGTTTAAACTTCAAATGAAAGGGTAAATTTCGACTCAGACTTTCCCAGATTCTGTGTCCTGATTGCATGAGACTGGGGTGCCTTGATAATTTCAAACTGTGTTTTTCCAACCCAGAAAATTCCTCTTGAAAGCTTCCAAATCTTGAATAGTTCTGCTACAACAAATGAGCACTTTTCAGTGAAGGACAAAAATGCATCTCGGGGGGGGGAAAAATTGCCACTGTGTCTGCCTGTCAGAGGCAATCTCATGCTCACCATTCTCCTTCCAGTTCTCTCCTGCTTCTTAATCTCCCCTCATTCCCAAATGCAACGTGGGAGAGATTTGGAACAGATTTGGGACAGATTCCCACCCTCTGCCATAGAAACAACCCTTCCCTGTTTTCCCAGCTGAAGGCTGAGTGTATTTTGGCACGGGAAGGGCATTAAAAACCATCAGTTCCTTTAAAGGCCCAGCCTAAATTTACAGGGACAACCTCAGGTGTGACTTCAGCTTCCCCAGTGAGTGGTGCACTTGTGTTTCCAGTGGTTTTCCTCTGCTCCCATCCCCAACAGAAGGATTTCCTCCCTTCTCCACCACCTGAGCCTGGCACATCCCTCTCACTTGCCCTCCCCTTAGTAATTCCAGCTGGGAATTCCAGTTTAGTAATTCCTGTGCTGCTTAGGCAGGAAAAGGGGTTGTGTTGAGGCAGGAAAGGGGGTTGTGTTGAGGCAGGAAAAGGGGATTTATTGAGGCAGGGAAAGGGGATTTATTGAGGCAGGAAGAGGGGTTGTGTTGAGGCAGGAAAAGGGGTTGTGTTGGAGCAGGAAAAGGGGATTTATAGAGGCAGGAAAAAGGGTTGCACTGAGATAGGAAAAGGGTATTTATTGAGGAAGGAAAAGGGGATTCACTGAGGCAGGAAAAGGGGATTTACTGAGGCAGGAAGAAGGGTTCTGTTGAGGCAGGAAGAGGGGTTGTACTGAGGCAGGAAAAGGGGATTTATNAGGGGGGTTGTGCTGAGGCAGTAAAAGGTGATTTATTGAGGAAGGAAAAGGGGATTTATTGAGGCAGGAAGAGGGGTTGTGTTGAGGCAGGAAAACGGGATTTATTGAGGAAGGAAAAGGGGAGTTATTGAAGCAGGAAAAGGGGTTTTATTGAGGCAGGGAAAGGGCTTTTGTTAAGGCAGGAAAGGAGGTTGTGTTGAGGCAGGAAAAGGGGATTTATTGAGGAAGGAAAAGGGGATTTATTGAGGCAGGAAGAGGGGTTGTGTTGAGGCGGGAAAAGGGGATTTATAGAGGCAGGAAAAGGGGTTGTGTTGAGGCAGGAAGAGGGGATTTTGTTGCCACGTGTCAGTTTTTCTTTTCCCCGTGCCTGCCGATGCTATCGTGGCTCTCCCAGGGTGCTGAGCACGTGCCTTATCTGCCAGCCCCTGCAAAAGCAATATCAATTTGGTGGCGTTGAGGGCTGCAGTGAGAACAATGAGCTGTGCATTGTTAAACAAGGCTCCAGCCCTGTGCTGTACAAGTGGAACAAGTGTAATCGCTGACACAGGCTCTGAACATAATTACAGCTCACCAGCAAGCACAGAAACCTTCCCTGCCTCCCTCCCTCGCCTGGCCTGAGCCTGTATTTTATATATCCTGGGTCCTCAGTGAGAGGAAAAGGCCCCAAGCTGCATCAGGGGGGGGCTCAGGTTGGACATCAGGAGGAATTTCTTGGTGTGGTCAGGCTGCCCAGAGGGGTTTGGAGTCCTCACCCCTTGAGGTGTCCAAGGAATGACTGGATGTGGCACTCCACAGCTTGGACCCGATGATCCTGGAGGTCTTTTCCAACCTCTGTGATTCTGTGATGTCTCAAAGCCTTTGAGAGAAGCCTCACCAACCCCACTGAGCAGCTACAGAACCACGCTCTCACCTGCCTTGAAATGGGGAAGGGTCATGGCTTGGACCCTCAGTGACAGCACAAGGCACCCCTGTGTCCCTCCAGAGCCACCCCAGTACCTGCCACAGGCAGGGAGCTGCCCCATCCTCCCACCTGAACCTGCCTGAATTTTTATATATATTTTTTTTTTCATTTTAAAGCAAATCCTAAAGCTCTGAAGTCTAATTGCTCCTCTTAGCAGCCAGATTCACAGAATGACTCCAGTGTTTTGCCACGCTGAACAGCAGCTGGGTATCAATAATATCTCTGGAGCGAGGTCAACTGCTCTGCAATAAAACTCCATCCTGCCTTTCACATCCCATCAGCACAATCAGAGAATTGGGCTCCTCTCCGAATACCAAATGCAGCAGCAAACTCCAGGATGAGTTTCCTGTGAGTGACAGCTCTGCTTGGTGAGCTCAGCACGGGATGCACATTCCTGCTGCTGCTGCTGCTGCCCCCAATCCCTGCTCTGGGCTCTTCCCAGCCCCACTCCAGCCAGGTCAGGCCACCATCTCAGTAGATCTCACAACTGATTCATGGCCAGGCAGGCAGAGAGGTCACCAGCACCCAAACATGTACAGGAATTGATGGTAAAACCCATTTCCCACCCCAGCTTTTCCCCCTGATCTCCCAAAATCACACTCCTCCTCCATCCTGTCCCCTGCCAGACCCTGCCAAACCAAATCCCTCCTGGATGTGAGCACTTGAATGTGTCCCTGCTTTCAGCCCTCTTTAAAAAGCAAAGGAATGACAGGGTTAAAAATCCATTTCAACAGGTTTTCCTTTCCTCCTCCCCCTTCTTAAATGGATATTCATAAAGCCCGTGCCTGTTTTCCCATGGCTAATTAGCAGTGCAGATAATAAGCTGGTTTCACGGAGTTAGCATGCATCAGTGTCTCTGCTAACTGGGTTAATTACACACTGGATGGGCATTTGTTGAAGGGAGGATGGTGAGGATGGGTCTCTTTTCCCCAGCAGGGCTCAGGAACCTGCAGGAATTTCCAGGCAGTGCCACCAGTTTTCGCAAAAATTCCGATTTTTTTCAATCATTCTGATTTTCCAGTGGTTTTTCCCCAAGCTGTAGTGCCAGCAG
Organism: Chaetops frenatus; assembly: GCA_013400775.1. NCBI lineage: Eukaryota > Metazoa > Chordata > Aves > Passeriformes > Picathartidae > Chaetops > Chaetops frenatus. The sequence goes on from VZTR01020557.1 coordinate 122,452, forward strand.
CAGTGCTGCTCTGGCTGCCAGCTGTGTCCCCAGCCCTGGCTGTCCCAGGAGGCTCAAACCCATGGTGGGTGAGGTGTTTCATAGAAGTGACAATGTCCCTGTCCCAGATGCCCCTTTCTCCCAAGACCTGTTAAATTTTTGGTCAGCCAAAAGCTCTGAGAATTCAGCACTTAGAATTCTCCATATCTGAAGACAAATAAACAAATGAATTGCAGACAGGTAGAGACACCAAAAAAAAGGGTGAATTCAAGGCCAGCCTTCAAGGGGTTAAGAGCAACATCCCTGCTGGCAGAGGAGAGAAAGGAGAGATGAATTCTCAGGCTCAAGAGCAATTTCAGAATCCACTCAAGCTTCATGCCACTCTGTGAAATCTCAGTGCACCTCAACTAGATCAGAAATTGGTTTACACTCCCTTCTTTGTGTTTATGAGTTGGTAAAAGCTGATTTATTTTAGCCCATTGTTACTCTAGGATATTATAGCCAAGGCATCTGTTGGGAGGAGATGTAAGGTTCATTAGAAAAAGTTGTTTAAACAAAGTCACTGCTATCAGGAAAGCTGGATCAGAGGGTATTTTATTTTTATTGCACTGCAAGGAGATACCTTGGCAGCAGAGTTAACCATGGCCTGGCAGCTGATGGGGGAGAGTAGAGCTGTGGTCAGATGCAGTCAGTAGAAAAATTACTTTTCACTTCTCAGAGGACAAAATTTCACCTGGAGGGTTTCATTTCTTACTCCGTTCCACACTTGCACAGTGGCTGTGATTCCCCTTTTGCTCTCACTGCTGGAGAAAAGGCACCAGGCTGGCTGTGCCCCCCCCAAAAATACTTATTTTAAACACAAATATGAAAGGTTTTGGCCCTCCTGTAGAGCTTCACATCCACGTGCCAGGCCCTGCTGCTCACTCTGGAAGGCCAAAGGACTCACTCCCCCTGCTGTGACCCCTGAGCTTCTGCTGAAAATAGAATATTTCACCTCACTTTTCACCTCTCAGCTCTCCCCAATCCCAACCCCTTGGCCTCCTCTCTGCTCCCTCCTTCCCAAATGTTTTTCCTGTGTCTTACTCAGCCAAGGAGTTCACAGGCAAAACCCGACTGTGGAACAATTTGAAAGCAATTTTGCAGCTGCCTCGTGATAAGAGGCAGAGCTTCTATCAGGGATGCTCCTTTTGGAGCCACAGAAATCATTCCCTCTGCTCGTGGGGACAGAGAGAGACTGGGGGAAAATACCCCACCCTCAGCACTGCCCAGATGGCCTGGCTGGCTCCTCCCTGTATTCCTGAGCTGCCAGCGAATATCCTTGGCTGTGTTTTGCCCTGGAGAAAGTTTTCCCTGAAGAAACAGAGGCTGGAAACCCCCCTCAGGCACAAGTGGAGTTCATTCCTTCACCCACTGCACTGACAGGACCCAGCAGCTCCTCTGACACCTTCACTCAGCTGATCTCAGGGGTGGGTTTGCACCAGAGGGAGGTGAATTGGAAAATTATAGCATTTCACACTTCCATTGCTGGGATTCATTACTCACTGGTTAAGATGAAGGAGATGGAGAGTGACTTTTCACCCAGGCAGACACTGAGAGGACAAGGGGGAGCACTTTTAAACCAAAAGAGGAGAGATTTTCATCAGATGTTGGGAGGAAATTCTTCCCTGGGAGGGTGGTGAGGCCCTGGCACAGCTTACCCAGAAAAGCTGTGGCTGCCCCATCCCTGGAAGTGTCCAAGGCCAGGTTTCCAACCCAAAGCCTCCTGGGATTCTATGATTTCCTCAGTTATTCTTAATAATTAATCAGAACCTCTGGGGAAGGGACTGTGTTTGCACAGCACTTTGCTCTCAGCTGGCTTTGGTTGGTGCCACAGTGAACTGAATCCTTAAAAACTGCCCTGACACATGAAAAACCTCTTCTCTTGAAAGCAGAGTGGAAAACAACACTCCCCTGCACAGAGCTAAACCCGAATGCAGGCGCTTTTAAAACTTCCTTTATAACTTTGTGATCCAGATCTGAAAATTGGCTGTCAGATGAAGCCAGCAAACGGCAGCTCTGCCCTTCCTCCCTTCATTCCTCACCAGGATCAGCGTTCCTGCTGGGGCTGCAGGAGGAACTGAATGAATAAACAGCTCTTGCCTTCAAACCCTGCACCTTTTCCTCCAGAGATAATCACACACACTCTTGATTTAATAGCTGATTCCGGAGGAGATTAAAGCTGAAAGGAATAGGCCACATATGAGGAGTTTTTATCTGTGGGTGGGAGAGATTTCCAAGGCAGCCACACAGGCTGGAGGAGTGGACAAAGTTTCCTCTGTCACCTGAGAAATGTGGTTCTTAAAGGATGTCTGGCTCAAAACCCTGGGGGTTGTAAGCCTTGCTAGGGCAGGGTGTGACATCCTGCCAGCCTCAGAGCTCCTTGCCAAGGGTCATCCTCAAACAGGGATTTTATTCAAGTTCCTTCTTCGTTTCTTATTCAGGAGGAAAAAAAATCCCGATTTGAGGATTCCCAAGCCTTGGCTGGTGAACGAGGTGTGAGTGGCAGCAGTGGCAACAGTGGCTGGGTACCCCTGACACCTCCCTGATCCTCTTGTTGGGTCAAACGGGCTCTGCAGCTCTTTGAGACTCCAAATCCCCAGAAATAAATCCTCCTCAGGAGACCAACTGTGCCAAATCTGGCTCTCCAAGTGCCAGCTCCAGGCTCTGAGCTGCAATACAGAGGAGACAAACCGTGCACCCATTAGCACCACATCAATATCATTTAAAGCCCCGTTCTGAGGAGATGCATTTCATTCTCTTAATGCATTTCATTTCCCTGTGTCTCTGAGTGGACATAAATAATTGTGCAGTGCTGGCCCTTCCCACTCCATCCTCTCCAGCCAGGGTTGTCTCTTGTTCCTTCCCCAGATTTGGCTCTGGGATGCAAACACCATTTATGGCCACTGATTGCTCGAAAGGCCAAGTGTGTAATGTACCATAAAATGAGATTTTAATACTCAGTGGGAGATCTGAGCAGCTCTGCTTTGTCACAGTGGCCTCTTGTTCCCACACTTGAGTGATGCCCAGCTCTTGGAGCTTCCCACTGGCTCCAGGAGAACCTGGGGTGAGGAGAACACTGATCCAGCATGGGCTTCATGATTCTGTTTTCTGCTGTGGTTTTTACCACTTTGCCCTCACATTTTCGCCTTGCAAGGGCTGCCCTTGATCCTAATTCTAGCTCAGACTGGCAGGAACTCTCTGTGCAGGGGACAGGCCACCAGATGAAGGGAAGTTCTACAAATAAGGATGGCAGGCTCAGCTCTGGAATGTTTCTCCCACAAAGCCAAGCTGAAGGATCAGTTTTATCCTCCCAAAGTTGGGAAACCAGCAAAGCTGAGCCTGGGGAGCAGACTGCAAGCAGAGGAGAGGAAAATTTATCATGAATTAATCACAATAGGGCATCTTTCCTCAGCCTCCTATAAAACTCCAGTGTGATAATTTAGTGGTGAGAATATCCTCTAATGAGCTTCGAGGAAACTGCAGTCGTCTTAATGGGCTTCTTAATGAAGAATCATTTAGGATTTTATTAACACTGAGGAAAAACACATGGTGTTTGGTAGCTGTTTGGAGCTGGGTGAACATGAATAATTGCTTCAAATGCTCAAACACAAAAGCTCTAATGGGCCCCTCTTTGGTGCTTGAAGGATATCACAGTTTGGGTCTTTGGGAAGAGTCTTCAGGAAGAAGAATTTTTTATGTTGGTTCCTGAAACAGAATTTCCAGCACATCCAGCCACTGGTGCCATATGGTTCCCAGATGTCCTCACAAGTGAAGAGAGAGTGAAGAGCCAGTGGAAACCAGCAGTGGGTCTCAGCTTCGAGTCTCCTCCTGGGTTTGCTCCAGGTTCATCCAAAGAGCAGTGTTTGCCAAGTGATCCCAGTTTTTCATTTTGCTCCTACGTGTTTGTTACCTGACATTTTAATCCTTTTTACGTCCTGGCACCACTCAAACTTCAAGGAAGGTCCTGATGCAGCAGCTGAGGTGGGCCAGGAGAGCTGGGAAAGGAGAAGTTGTCATTTCCCATCACACTTTACACAGTTATTGGGCAATTTGTTCCATGGGCATCAATATCAGCAGTCTGTCTGAGTGAATAAAGCCAAGTTTTATGCTCTGCAGCCCTTCTGTGTGGGATTAGTTCAGTTCAGGAAGGCTGAGCTCACCTGAAGACCCCAGTTCCAAATGCCAGCAGCTCATGGGGAATGTTTATTTCTAGTTCTGAGAGTGGCTTCAGATAAAGATAATTCCATCAAGGCTGTTGTGAGCAGGCAATTATTGAAGCAGGGATCCTGTAAGAGGTAAAAGAGGTGCTAAGACAGGGAGTAAAGAGGTTATTTTTTTTATTTCCCTCAGCCTAGGTTTGCTGCAGGACTTTTCTCTGGTCACATCCCTCCATCCTTGTCCCCTGTGGGAGCACCAGGCACCTTCCAGCCTCTGCACCTCCATCAGAACTGATGATGGATCTCTCCATGGTCCAAAAAAAAAAACGAAAAAAAGGTTTTCCCTAATTTTAAACTTCCTAAAGGACATCTAAATCTGTCCCTAAGAGACCAGCAGTGGGGAAAGACAGAAATAGCCATGAAATTACTGCCTTAATCTATCTCTGCTGCTTACTGTGCAATCCCAAGGCCAGCAGTAACCACACAATTATGGAGCTAATTAAATGGGTATCTGTGCCCTTAAACATAAAACACAACCAGGAGGGACCTGCTGCATTCGATGGATTTCAGAGAAATAAAGAAGGCCAAAAAAAAGGAAGAATGGAAACATTTTGGATTAAGATAAAGGGAGGGAAGGGGTGTTCATTTTCTTTCCTGATGCTCCACTTTGATAGATGCCAGGAGCTGAACTCTTGTTTAAACAAGATCTTGTTTTTCCAAGATTTGTGCCTCCATGCAGTAGAAGCAGCAAGGGAGGGGGGTTTTTTTTGCCAAATTCAATAGAATCAGTCAATAACATTTCATTAACACACAGGCAGTATCACCAGCTTTTAAGTGTGGACACGGTGCTCACAATTTATTTTCAAGCTAGATTTATTCTCCCACTACAGCTGGCAGTAAAATAAATGGCAATATTACCATTGTAATTAATCTCTAACCTTGAAATTCTAGTAATGACTGAAAAAAAGCAGCTGCCTTTGAGGAGGAATGTTCTGGGGAGGTATTATATGCAGGTGGATTTATTCCACATCCAATTAAAACACGAACACTTCTGTTACTCCATCAGCTTTGATTTGCCAACATCTTGCTCTGGTTTTACTGCAAGCAGAAATTAGGTTCTTGTGTTTCTAATGGAGTCAGCACCAGATTAAAAGAGTATTTACCCAAATAGTTCACGAGTGCTTTGGGCTGCGTTTGAATGGCTCCTAATTCACAGCAATTTGAGGACGGCATTCCCCGCAGTTTGTTTGGATTATGGAATATATGTAACATAAAATATGCCTAAAACTTGCAGGTTCCTGCCACAGAGGAGCTGGGGATCGTGCATGGCTGAGTTACCTCCCCTTTTGTGTTTGCTTCAAGCAGCCTCCTCCACCTCTTTGTTTTCCCCTGGCCAAATTAACAATCAGCCTCAGCATCAGGAGCTTTTTTTCAGGCACAGAAGATCCAGCTACTGCTCCACAGCCTGTCTGCTGCACAGAGAGGCTGAGATTGGCATAAAATAAAGAAATAAGAATAACAATCTGTTAAAATAGGCTGGGGAGAAAAAATAATCAGCTGTCCCAGGCTCACGGTAAGGTTTGAGTCATTCTCTGTGAAAGAATTTGGAGCCTTGAGAGTGACAGAGACAGATCTGAAATTAGGAAATTAGGCATTATTTAAGCTTCCACTCTCTCTGTTGGTAATTAATCTGGATTCAGTGCTACACTGAGATTCACTGGAGATGTTCCTCTCTGATGGTTCCTGCTTTGGCTTCCAAGGGATGTTCACCCATCCATTGGGGTGTGAGAGCTTAATTCATTTTTGGCTCATTTCCCTGCTGTCGTGCCTAAGTGATGGACAATGCACCTGGCCACCAGTGCAGAATAACCACACCAAGTCTGGAGCCAACAAACAGAGCTGGCTTCAGAAAACGCTGCCAAATAAACCCCAAGGAAGGGAAAGTGATGAAAATATAAATGATTGGTAAGAGGCAAAGAGCCTGAACGTGCCCAGGGAGAGAGGAAATGAAAGTTGGGAAGTGGTGTTCAGTGGGTTTAAATCAACTCCCTGATTAGCCCAGATTGGCACCACTGATGAGCTGCCTCTCTGGATGCTGCTGGGAGGAGCTCAGCTCCAACACTCCTCAGGCTGAGTCCTGCCAGCTTTCTCCAGTGTTAAAACTGTTGAAACTGGGTTTGTTGTGCTACACTCCCACATCAGCCTGTGCTGATCTCTCTCCACTCCACCTTCAGACACAGCACAAGAGGCAGGGGCAGAATTTGGAAAGGGACAGGTGATTTTTGGCCCAGCACGATGATGCCTTGGATGCCATCCAGACACCTCTGTGTGCTGTGCTGCTGAGTTTCCTTAGGAACATGTTCCTCAGACATGGACAGGTTCTCCCATCCTACAAGGAAGAATTTATGGAAGTGGAGAAAGATGTTTTAAATTATTCAATATAAATGTAAATAGGAGAAAGGGTTCCTTTGAATAAATTGTGGTTTTTATGCTCTGCCCTGGAAAAGTGGGCAGAGGGTTAAGATCTGCCTGCAAAATCGAAGGCTGTATTTTTCCTGGTAGTTGATGCAAATAACATAAATATGCTTTACATTTTAGAGGAAAGCTTATGAAATATTAAAGCCAGATTCCCAGGTCCCATCTCCTATTGAAATGGAGTGCTCTTGAGGGAGGCTGGAGGACAGCACAGAAAGCCTGAGGTGTGTGTGCAAGGCAGGGAAAACAAAGTATGGAAAGGGCTGCCTGGGAAGGCAGATGTTTATACAGAGGGGGAGATGGCCAGAGGGCAGGATGGATGAAAGGAAAATTTGTGATGTTTTTGTCTCCCAAGGGAGGCTCCCCCTCTGCCAGGCCCCATGTGTGTGGCAGGGGGTGGATTCTCTCAAGGGACAACAACAGAAAAAAAGGAGCAGGGCATGGAAGTCCCTTGAATTATTCAATGCTCATAAATTACCTCTCTTTGTCACTGCCTCTTTTATTTCAGGGGAGAGATGAGGAGATGGGTATGACCAGGAAGACCTGACAGTGTGCAGGTCCATGCCTGGTTCAGGCAGGGAGAGACAACCAAGAATACAATTTTTCAGATTTCACCACCTTCTCACGAGCATGAAACTCATTTCTTTTCATCCAGAGAATTCAATTCATCACAAAAATAAAGAAAAATGTGAAGGGCAACTCTCTAGCACGGGGTGGGACAAACAGATGCTCTTGTTTCTCTCAGATCTCACAGCCTGCTCCTCTCTTCCTTCACACCACGAAGTCCCACAGCCCCAGGGGTCTCCCACGGCATTCCAGAGACTCCTTTATCCCATGGAATGAAGGGACTCAAGCAGCTGTTTTTCTACCCTAGAGCCAGGAGCAGCTCTGCTGGCACAGAGGCCACAGGATGCTCAGTGTCAGGGTGTGCTTGGAACAGAGCAGCCTCTGGGGAAGGTGGTTTTGGAGGGAACAGGAAAGTGAGAATTCCTTGGACCCAAGGAATTGGCCCAAGGAAAGTGAGAATTCCTTGGACCCTTTGCCCCTTTGCCTTGATCCAGGGCAAGACACCAAGAAATAAATGTCAGCTCTGCACTGAAAGGCACTGCCAGCCCTAAGGCACCATTGTTTGCTTTATATTTCTGATTGCTCCATCTCCACCTGAGGTCGGAAATAAAAAATCCAGGCTCTGGGGTGACCAGAGGAAGAGGAGGATGAACAAAAGGAGTGAGGTGCCTGCAGCACTGGTTCACCACAGCAAAGGCACATCCCTGGCTGCTGCACAGAGCTGCTGCCACCTTTGCTCAGAGCCAGGCAGGGACACCCAGAGCCTGTGTGACCCCACAAACAAAGCACGGGGAAATTAAACCTGTGCCTGGTGACCAAGGGGTGGCAGCTGCCAGGACCTGCTGCAGGGGCAGGAGGGTGATTATCTGTACCAGGAGCTGCAGCAATCTCTGCTCGCTGCTGTTTGATCAGCAGCCTGCAGCCTCCCCAGAGGGCAGCTCCATGAAAAATGCAGGAGCGTGGCTGCGTGTGAGGCTCCATAAACATCATCCTGCACGGGAGAGGGGAAAGGGCTGCTTGGGCAAGGGGCCAGAGCTAAACCACCAGCACTGAGCACAGGGAGGATGGAACCAGAGCACAGGGAAAGGAAAGAGGAACATCCACTGGAAGGGCTGGGTGGGATGGGACACGAGCATGGGGAGAGCTAGAGCTCCAAACCAGGGCGTGCTGAGACTTCTACACATAAATATATTTATATATTTACATTTTTTATTTAAATCTACCTACAGTGGATCTGTGAGTGAAATGCCTGTGACACAGGTCTCTGTCTTCAGTGACCCCAGCCAGTGCAAGCTGGCTGTCCCCAAGGGCTGTGTGACACATGGGAGCCAGGAACAGAGATCAGCCCTGGCACTGCCCTGCAGCTGAGGCAGAAGGCCACACACACTCTTCTTTAACGTGCCTGGAGCAAACAAGCCAGCTCCTCTTTTGTCTGATTTATTTTCTTCCTTCCCTCTTGAGATCGGCAGCATGACCACTTCAGATATTTCTGGGGCTAAATATGGAATGCAGCGAGAGGCAAGCAAAATCAGGCTTTAAACATCTGCCTTCCTTGGCTGGGTGGGTCTGAGAAATCTGAAAAGCTCCTTTGAAAGACAGACAGGAGATCAATTCCATCACTGCAGTGGTGTCCATTAGCAGGTCACTTTTCTCCAAGGAGATCTGATTCCCGAAGTTTATACATTCCTGAAACACATTTTTTTAAAATTGACTGCACCCACCTCTACCCTGCCAAGACAGCAAAGAGGAGGGAAAGCAAAAAGGACATTATTTAACTTCTCATTAGGGCATCTGACAGTAAATATGGACCTGCCATGAACATTTTGATGACATACAGCACTCCTGCAGCATTTTAAACAGCATCCCCCCCCCAAAAAAAGCCATCATTTTGATCCCCTTGAATTGATGACTGCTGGGTCACTGCTGGTGTCTGGAAGCTGTGTTTGTATTTACCAACAGGGCTGGAGATCCCAGCAATGCAATCATTTGCTTGGGCTCCCCAGGCAAGGGCGGGTAACACATGGCTGTAAACAGGAATGGATGGAGAAATATTGGTGTGGAGAGTAACTGGCAGAGAAAACACAGGGATGGCTCCAGGATGTGCTGGACCTGAGCAGGGAGGGGAGGAATCACCTGGATCTGTGCTGGACCTGAGCAGGGAGGGGAGGAATCTCCTGGATCTGTGCTGTACCTGAGCAGGGAGGGGAGGAATCTCCTGGATCCCTTTGCTACAGCTGGCCAAGCACTTTTTTTAGGCGCGTGCTCCCCAGCCAGGGTTCTCCTGCCCCTCTCTGGCATTAAATTTCCCCCTTATTCCTGCAGAAAATCACTTTTTTCTTTTGCCATCCTCCCCCCTTGCAGCCACCTTTCCCTGCCGCGAGGAGCACACTGTGAACGCCGGGTTAACCTCAGTGAAAACAAAGCACCCGATACAATAAATCCACAAAACCCCAAGGAAATTGTGATGTTTTCCCTGCACTGGGAGCAGGAAAACCTCTCTCCCCAGCTGGGATCTGCTGGAATTGCCCATGTGCCTGGCTGGATGCGAGGAGTGGATCACGAGGCTCCTGCTGCCAGCTGGATGCTGGTGTTGCCACCGGCTCAGCACCAATTATTTATGAAAGGAAATAGAAACAAAACTGCTTGACATTTGAAAAGAAATCATTACCACACACTTGTGGCGAATCAGAGCTTGGAGTGCTTTAAAGTTCCATGTCCCAGTGCTTAATTAGAGACGGGGAGGTTGATGTTTAGCTCTCATGAAAAATTGAAGCCCGAGATGCTTCGCCTGCTGGCAGCCAGACCCTGCTGCTGGCCCAGCCCACCTTCAGCGGGGTGCAGGGCTCACCCCCTGCCCAGGGACACCGAGCCCAGCTGGAACCAGCCCCAGCAATGCTCAGGGGAGGTGTTTCAGACCCCGCAGGGATGGTTTGGTGTTGAATCCATCAGAACAGGGCCTCGGTGCAGCATTGGGGGATCTCAGCGAAGCCACCAGAGCCTCTCGCCTTCTCCCTGGGTCAGGAAAACCCTTGGTACCCTCAGCTGTGTGGTGTCACCATCGTCCCCAGGGCAGCAGCAGCTTTGCCTAAGCCTGCCTTGGGTTTGGGTTTGGTGTTTTGGTTTTTTTTCCCTTGTTTTTACAAAGCACACCTCCACAATTGGGACTGAAAAAATATTTTTCTTGATTTTCCTCTCTCCCTGACAGACCTGCTTGGCTCACAGGGCAGCAGTTAGAGCCTCCTCCTTATTTTGGGGGCTGCTCTCAGCTGGAGATGACACTGCTCACCTCCATCCCTCACCTCTGAAACAGATGTAGCAGGTGTAGCACGAAGATAAATAGACTGAGCAGCACAAACTGCTCAGATAATGGGATCTGTGAAAGCTTCCACAGCCAAGCATCATTGTAGCTACAGCTGAATTTCCCTAATCTAGACAAGCCCCTGCTTCCCTGTCCTTCAAACAGCAGTTTCATTTGCATTTAAAAAAAAAAATCCTTCCAAGATGATGTGGATTGCACTTTTTTTCCCCCCTTCCATGCTTTACAAGATATAAACATTGAGTCTTCTGTTTAAACGTAGCCTTTGGGTAGGGATTCCTGGCAAATGGAGAAGCAGGCCATTTTTCAGATAAATGATTTATATAGAAGATGCTATGGATGACCTGATGCTGACCTGTTTGAATTAATTCCAGCATTTGAGCTTCCATTTCTATTAAAACTCCATTTACCAGGAAAGTGAAAAGGTAATTATCGTCCCCAGCTTTAAATCACTCCACTGCTGAATTATTAAAGGGAAGAATTAAAAATAATCAGGCTTTTTCATTATACTTCATAGAGAGGAAATTAAAGGTGTGAGAATGTATTTTTTGCTTGAATTTAAGTATTTATTTCTGAGATTTATGTAGAAATAGAAGTTATTCTCTGCGTGCCCAGCTCATTCTCTTTATGAAGACACACAGACACACACATGGGGGGAAGGCAGAAAGTAAAAGCCCTCTTGTAAAATGAAAAAAAAAATATAGAATAGAAGGAAGAAGGGATTTAACATGAAGAAGTATAGGAGAGCGTTTTGCATTTTAATACCCTTTTTTTCTGCACAATTACACCTCTGAGTGATCCAGCAGAGGGAGATTAAGCTGCTACTAATTTCAGATATACAGTTGTAAAATGCTAGGTTAGTTCTTATCAGGAGATGTAAGAAAATCCGACACTGCCAGGCAGCAGGAGAGAGCTGATTGCTCCTGATGTCTGCAGCGGCTCAGAGCATTCCAGGGACCTGCTCTTCCCAGGAAAAGGGACTCACAAACCCTCCCTTCACCAATCCCAGCCCCCCTGTGCACTTTGGAGACCGAAAATAGGCTGGGAATGGTCGATGGGGATGTGCAAAGTGAGAGCTCGCACCTACCCAGCTCCTTGGAAAAGGGAGGGAATTGCAGGTAAAGCAAAGCTGGTGCCTGGATTTCATAGGTGATCCAGGGAATCTAGGCCAGCCAACATCTGTCCCTGGCAAAGTAATCAGAAATGCTGATATCTGATCCAATTGATTAAGAATTAAAGGGCAGAAATATAATTAACATCAGTCAACATGGTTTTATGGAAAATAGGTCTTGTCAGTCAAATCTGATTTCATTCTTTGATGAGATTACAAGTTTGGTTGATAAGGGTAACTGCAAAGATATAATATATTTAGCTGTTGTAAGATGTTTGACTTTGTATCTCACAACCTTCTGATTAAAAAATTAGTGTTATGTGATATCAGTGAAGCACGTGGTAAACGGATTAAGAATCCTATTTCTGATGGAAGGGGCTGCCCATGGAGGAGAGAACACAGGAGAGAGAGAGGCACAAGTGGAGCTTTAACACATTTCCAGCCTTGGACTCAATTCCCCTCAATAATCTTGATATGAAGAATTAAATTAATCCTAATGAAATTTGCAGGAAGCACAAAGATCTGAGGAGAGAAATGTGGCAATAAAAAAAAAAAAAAAAAAAAAAAGGGGGGGGGGAAAGTTGTTCCTGGAGAGAGCAGGAATTCACTGGAGCAGGGCTGGTGGGGGGACAGGGCTTTCCCTGGCAAAGACCAAAGGCAAATGCAGAGCAGGATGAGAGCACTGATCCATCCTCCCCGGAGAGTGGCAGAGAGAGCTCAATCCCTGCAGTTTATCAGAGATTGAGAAGTGACTTGACTAGAGCAGATAAAAGCCTTTGTGGAGAGACAATAGGAGGTATTAAAGGTCTCGTTAATCTAGGGGGAAAAAAAAAAAAAAGNCCAATGTTGAAACCAAAGAAATTCAAATGAGAAATTAGGCCCAAGTACCTGAGTGCAACGTGATTAAATACTAAAAACTGCTCAAATTCTCAAGCTCCAGATACATTTAGTGCTTCATGAAAGGGCTGCTGAAACAACAACACTGATTTAAACCCAGAACCAAGGTAAGCCTTAACTTGACAAGCCTGGCTTTGCTGTCCTGCTCAGAACCCAAAAGTCTCCCAAAGTCTTCCCTTTTCACCACGTTCTGCACAGAACTTTGACTACCAGATCTCCTGGGCAATGAATTTATTATCCCTTTAACTGCCTGAAAAGAACTTACAGCCCTTTTAATAACACTTTACATCTCTCCAGGGTTTTTTCCTTTTAGGATCTCAAAGAGCTCTGCAAATAACTATTATTCCTTATGTTCCCACACCTGGTCTTTCTTTCCATCACACAGATCTGGGAAGAGGCTGAGATGACACGATTTGCTCTGTGTTGTACATGGTATCAGCTGATTTTTGATACTAGATGAGAACATGGAGACATTTGCCATCCCTGCTCTGCTTTTTTTTTTGCCTCCAACACCCATCCATCCTTCAGCTGGGTAGAAATTGTGATTAAAAATTAGGCAGAGATGCCTTTGGATAAAGCAGAAACACAGTTTTGAAACACTGTTAGAAAGGAACACCTTCATTTTTCATTTTAAGTCAGAACATGACTTTTATACTATTATCTTCTCAAGGCAAAACTGGAAAGAGATATTGCAGTCGTCCCAAAACAATGTTTCTTCCAAAAAATTGCATTGCACAGGAAAAAAGAGAACTGGATTTTAATTCAGAGTGAAAAAGCAGACATCCCCTGTTTGGATGGATACTGCAGGCAGAGGAACAGACAGAGAAGTCAGCAGACAGGTCAGTAGGTAAACAGGGGATGGATTATACTGTAAATGGATTAATAAATATGCAAGTAGAAGAAGTAGAGGTACCTTTCCATTTCCCTCCCCTCCCCTCCCAGCAGGAGAGTCTGTAATGAATTAGGGGGAAATGCTGCTGAGGTGTCAGAACAATTTCTATTAAAGGTAATTTTCTAATGAAAAGGTTATAAGAGACTGTGTCAGAGCTAATCAAAATTCAATCTCCCCGTCACCAAACAGCACAATCCTGCTGCAGCAACTCTGCCTGGAGGGCTGCACAGAGTGAGGAATTGGAGCCCCATTCCAGAGCTCCCACGATCCTCACCAGAGCACAGGGAGAAGGAATATTTCACTCCTCAGCAAGCCATGGCCTCTCAGGGATGAGTTTTTCCCTGCCTCCAGCATTTCCCTTAAATTATCCCTCTCATTCCTTCCAGTCCCTCCTTCCCTCCCACCCTTCCTCTGCTCCCTGCCTTTCCCAAGCCACCCGAGAGGATTGGAGACAGGATTACTTATTGATAGCAACAGCCACCCTCCTAAATCCAGTCAGGGCTGCTGGCTAATCCCTTTAATGAGTTGGTTTAGCCCTGGCAGCCGAGTTAACCTGCATGTTCCACTCCCCAGCTCTCCTTCCCTCCCCTCCCAGCTCTCCCTTCACCCCCTCCCAGCTGCTGAGCAGAAGCTGCAGACCAGGAGATTGTTCTCAGCCTCAAATTATTTCTTTATTCCTTTAGCATCGTGGAAAACAAGTCCAGAGAGCCCCAAAGTTATGTCTCTCCAGCATCAAGGGCTGGAATAAGATAGGTGGGAAGATCCACGTCCCTCTCCATCAAATACCATCTGAGAAATGCTATTATGACATCCAAGAAGACAATCTGGAAAGGTGCTGCCTGTTTCCCATCCAGTTTGTATTTCCCTGCCATGCTTGCTGGCAGAAATAAAGGTTTTTTTCCCTCCCTTTCCTTATTAAGATAAAACTGTCACCAGCCTCCCCATTCCACTGGTTTGTTGGGACTTTCAAAGCCTGGAACTGTATTAAATATTCAGTCTACTCCTTTTGGCTACATTTCAGAGCCTGTATCCCTCCCTTTAATTGCTCTGTCAAGAATAGATGAAAGTTTGATACCAAGGCTTTGACTGGGAAAAACTCAAACACTTTGGGCTCTGCTGTTTTATTTATTTAAAGAGGAAATATCAGGAATACTCTGCTTAAATTAGGCCCTATGCAATTGCTAAGGACTTCTTTTCTCATTTGTTCTTTTATGCATCCTTCCATTAACTCCTTTCTCTGCTATTTTCTGTTTTGCTGAATTATATTCATGGGCTCTCCTTTATCTCTTTCTCTCTCTCTCTTCTGTCACCAAGTGCACAACTCCTCAAACACCTCTTCTAGAGCAGTAGCCTGCCCTGTAGTCTCCCAGGAATGCAGATGGAGATTTCCATCCAAGCAGAAACCTCCCCGGGGCATTGCTGCACCAGCAAGGTGGCAGAAAGCAGAGTTTGGAGACAACTTGGCTGCCAGAGATGAAACAACCACAGCATCCTCTGCATCCTTCAAAGGCTGCCCCCGTTTCATAAGCACCCAACAGAAGCTCCTTAATCTGCACCACATCAGTTCACTCCTAGGCCCACCTCGCTGAACAGGCTGAGCCCTTAACAAAGTCTCCAGGGCTCTTTCCCTCTTTTGGCCTCTCCTGGGCATCTTTGCTCCTGCTCTGAGCACTGCTCACTCCTCCAGCAGCTTTCCACGCACAAATTCAGCTCGCTCCTGTTGCAGGCTGCAGCTGGAAGGAGATTTTTGTTTGTTTGGGGGTTTTGGGGTTTTTTTTTTTTTTTTCCCCTTTGCTTTTTCCCTCCCTACCCAGAGCTGCTTCTCGCTGAGGTCTGGAGAGGGTGGGTGAGCACATCTGTGCCAGGATCAGGGGATAAGGAGAGCCACAATCCCAGGGTGGCAAACAGCAGCCGCTCCAGCTGTGCTGCCCTCCCGCTTCCTTTGATGTAATTAACATCCCCTTCATCACCGCCTGCAATCACCCCGTCTCTGCCTTAATCATCCTCTCCCAGCAAAGAGCATTCCTTGTCATTAGGGCCTTAAAAACCTCCATTATGAACATGTAAATGGGATGCAGCGAGGAGGGAAATATTTTACTACTCCAATTTCCTGTTGTGCCATTGCCAGCAAGTCGTGATATTATTGCTGAGCATCTCCAAGCTGCACCAGCAGCTCCAGGACCAGCCCCAAGTTGTGCTTGTAACCAGAGTCTGACAAGGCAGAAATATCAAGGTTTTCCAGGTTTTTCCTTTGAGGAAAGAGTGGAGATAGAGGAAAGCAAGGGAGAACCTGATCTGCTTCCCTGACCCAATTGGCAGCACAGTCTCAAGGTAAAAACAGGAGACTGAGACATATTTATAGCACAGAAAGTGAAATCTCAGTTTCTCTGGCAGCATCCTTTAAGGGTTTTGACCTGCATTTTGAACAGCATCTGAGCTCTGGCCCAGCAGGTCTCCTCAGCAGCTGCTGCAGCCTGTGGATCTGTTGGGTTCTGTCAGCTTCCTCCTCTGGTCTGGCCCAGCACTGTGTCCTCTTCTCTCAGAACAGCAGGATCTCGTATTCCAGAGGGATGCTGGCCTCTCCTTCCCTCCTCCACACACCTCACACAAGAAAACCCCACCCTGACCCCCAGCACAGCCTCTCTCCCATGGAGGCAGCAGCCAGGTGCTGCCAAGGCCCCTCCAAATGGGGATTCTTCCCTTAAATAACATTTCCAGTGCAAAAACCAGTCGTGTTTACAGGCGCACAGGCTCAGGGGGAGCACAGGGGAGAATTTATCCTCCATCTCCAAAAAAGCTGAGTGAAGCCCACGTTACAGTTTTTGTCCTTTTCCCTCCTGTGTTTGTGCTTGTTGTAGGGTACAAGGGACACTGGATCCCATCTCTCCAGACAGGTTTTCCACCTCGTGCATACTAAGGCCTCTGCAAGCAGAACCCACTGAATACACACAAAATACTTCTCCCCAAGTTGCCTAACAAAGCCCTAAAGGCAGAACCTGCAGCCAAGGTGCAGAGGAGAGATAGCAAATCAGGCACTACAGTGCTTGCAACTCCAATTTCCTTGTCCTACCTCCTGATAAGGTGCTGCTGAGACCTCTTCCATTTCTCAGTTCCTCTCTAGCATGTGGATTTGGCACTCGTGAACTTTTTAATTTCATAAACCACCGGTGCTTTGCCTTCCCTTTTGCACCCCTGTGCCTTCTTGGAGCTCTCTAAGCCAGGTGCAGCCACCTGATAATTGCCTGTAATGCGATCACAGGGCCCCAGTGCCAGGACTGAGCTGTGCTGAGCTGCAGCCTCCACTCAAGGACACCACTGCTAATAAAAGAGGGGACTCAAAGTCTTGAACCACATCACACAAACCCCCTGATTTGCTGCTTCTCACATTAATATCCACAGCATCCTCCTGGCTGCCAAAATCCTGCTTTCCTGCTCTTCACAGGCTCCACACATCTCATCTCCAAGGATATGGGTACAAAAATAAAAGCTTTTGGCTTGCTGATGAGTGGTTTGTATCTTCTGTGCCCCTGAGGAAAGGGAACACAGTGCTGGTGCCTTCCTTGAGGAAAAATCCCACCCTCTTTTTGCACTCCAGCCATCAGGACCAGAACAAGGCAGTTGTGCTCACCCAGTGCAAGGGGGAGAGGCAGGGAAGTTAAAAGAGGTTAAACAGACTTATGAACCCCCTCAGCCTTTTGTGCTACACCCTGTGCTTAGGGGCAGCCCACATCAGATTAAATCCTCTTTAAGAGCTGCTCTGCCTTTGCCCCTGGACCTTTCTGTTTGTTCCCTTGGAGACAAGCCCTGAAAGCTTCTCTGAGAGCCCTGAGTGTTCTCATTTCCTGCCTCAGCTGCCACCCACACTGACCAGAGGCCAAGCTGGGGATGGACAGGGCAGGATCAAACAAGGCAGGGAACTCCTGCTGCAAAAAAACTCCTGTGATAGCAGCTTGTACCTGCATGCAGACACAAACTGGGATTCAATCCCACTCATCCATGCACCAGGCACTGCCACGGCTGTCAGGGAGTTTCTGTTGGGATCAAAAGCCTGATCTGGAGGAGCACAAACAGCTCAGGAGCCCTGGCACTGGGCCCCCTTGCAGGGAAGTGGAATTTACAGGTGAGCACATCCCCCTTTCCAGGGACCTGATGCAAAACTGTCCCATCCAAGCCCAACTCAGGCAGAATTTAACACTCACACTTGCCTATTTATGTCCCCATCCTGTGGTCTTAAATTAAAACCAGACTTTTCACAAGTTCCCATTGACTGCAAGGGATAATCCATGCCTGGTTCTAAACACAGGGATGCCCTTCCCTGCTGCCTTCCCCACATAACTTCCTGTTCTCCTCAATCAGAAATTAAAGTTTTATGGGACAAGTACATCTCACTCCCCCTTGATGCTCAAGGATCTGATAAAAGCTGAATTAAAAGGCCATAGATACCCAGTTCTGTCTTTCTCTGGCCTCAGCTCAGGGGTTATGATACAGGATTAAGAATATTTCATAACACGAGGAAGATCTGAACCAGTTGTAGAGCTAAAACATCAAAATTACAGCACTAATTAGGGGTTCAAGGGAGGTTTACTCTTAAATGGTCATGAATGAATGGGGAGTGGATGAGGGCGGAGCAGAGAGATTCATGTATGAGTGGGAATTAATAGTTGTAAAGATGAAATTTGGCTTTGTTTTGTGGTTAGGGCTGGGATATGACAAGACTGCAATCAGAGTCTGGATGATTTCAGCCTGTGCTGCGTGAGACTGGCCAATATTCTAAATTCCCTTTTGTTTCACTTCTTTGGGAGAAGATCCATCTATGGATGTGGAGATTAAAATGGCTTTTTTCCTTGTCACTTTGGGTGCTGATTTTAATCAGGGAGGGTTTTTTTTTTTTTCCCTTCCCCTTTCACAGCTCCATTTCTAAAGAAAAAAGAACAGCTCAGAGAGAAATTGGAGCTGCTCCCAGGACAAATGGGCCTGACTGGCAGTGCATAAAATTACCACTGTCTCTTCACCTTGCTTTCTGCAATCCCTTTATTAACTAACTGAATCCACAGTCATTCTCTCTTGCCCAGCTCATTCATTCTCTTTCTTTCTCCCTCTTTACTCCCAGCTAAAAGGTTCATTTTCTCATGCTGCTGGACTAGTAATGCACCCAGATCATGGGGCAGAGCAATTACCTGTCCTGCAAGTGTCCCCAGGCCACCAAGCTGGTGGCAGCAGGCACACCTGCCCACGTGGGGCTCTGTGTTCTCATGGGGTGATGCACCTGGTTGGGACTAAGGCTGTTCCATTTCCAGGATAAAGTGGAATCCTGCCCTCCCAGGCTCTGCAATTCCAGGCAGGAAGAGGAAGCTGATGTTAATTATGACAGAAGACTCAGCTAGTCCAGGGTTTTGCCTCCAGCCAAGAAGAAATCCCACGGGTTGCTTGTGGGGCTTTGCAGCTCTTGCTCCTGCCCTTTGACATGGAAGCCAATTCCCAGGGTCTGTTGTCTCTCCCTCCCCAGAGTCCTTCAGAGTTCTGCCATCACCCGCCTCATGACTGAGAAGGGGCCACATCTGATTTCACCCTCTAAAAAAGGTTCCAGCCACAACTCCCAGCTGTCAGTCAAAGCACAGATCCAGGTTTCAGTTCCAGGAGGGTAATTAATTTCCATCCAAAGGCCGGAGGAAAGGAAAGGTGTATTTGTTTAATGATTGCATTAACAATTTGTTCTTCTGCTCAGTATGTGTTCTGGCATTTTATTAGGTGTTTTTTTTTTTTTTTTTTTTTTTACTGGGGGTGGGGAACAAAGCCTAATAAAATGTGCTAATGACAAATACCAGCTGTGTGAAGAGGAGACATAAAAGGGACAAGATGATTTGTGGGTTGGATTGAAAAAGACTCTGAACCCTCTGTGCTCAGACTGGGGTGAGGAAGAGCTGACAGCACTCCATTTCAAAAATTTGAATTTCTGGCATTTAAATCTTGCTTGTTTTGATCTACTTGTGGTGTGATGGGGGCAGAGGGAGCCCAGCCCTCTCCCAGCAGGTGCTGTCTGACATTTCCCCTTTTTTCCCTTGCATTCCATGGAGCTTCAACTCAAGGAAAGGGACCAGTCCCACTTCCTTATCCAGAGGCTTTTCCTGCTCTCCTCATCCCTCCTTGCTTGTGTATTCAAGTCTGATGGTCCTGGGCAGTCTCTCAGCCACCAAACTTCACCCAGGATAAATTAAAATTTTTTTACTTCCTTAATATTTTGTAGCTGACACAACAATAAATAACTAAAATACCCCTGCTTTTGTTGCAGCAAATACTGTTTTACAGGAGATAGAGGCAGATATGACCCTCAATATACTGCCCTTCACTGTGGTTATTTTCTCTTCTCTCTATTATTTGGTGAAGTTTTCTAGAACCATTTATATTTTTCTGTATATCACTTTAAAATCAGACAGAGCTTTAAAGAGTAAATTGCATTTTTCTCTCATCGCAGAGCCTTAGATTTCTTACTCTCCTCTTTGATATTTTCTTTTTTTTCCTAAAGTAAATATACAACAAAATTTTTTACAGCACTCTCAAGAGGTTGTATCCTGGTCATTTCTCATGGCTGTTTTTCAGTGTTCAGTGACAATTATTACTAAAAAAGAACAATTTTTCCAGCCAGGGCCTAGAATGGGAGCAGTCATGTAAACCATGATTTCTAAAGGATGAAGCAATCAGGCTGCATCCACCTGTTAGAGAAATCCTGGGAACCTCAGTGACCTTGGATGCTCTCAGGAGATTTGCACAAGTTTTTTTTTTTTTTAACTTCTGCACCCCCAGACACCCTCAGCTGAAGTTGTACCTGCCAGACACAGGAGGAAGAGCTCCAAACACCTTATTCCTGGCACTTCTCACAGTGTGGAGGAGTCACCCACTTCCTCAGTGTTCCCCCAGGCAGCAGCAGGGTGTTGCTGCAGGATGCTGAGCAGGGATCAGCCTCAGAAAAAGGTTTCAGGCTTTGCTCAGCATCTCAGTGCCTCACCTGGCTGTGGGAAACCTGGGGAAGGAGCTGGGGTTTCTCCTGCTGCTCCTGCACAGGAACCACAGGTGTTTTCTCAGCATCATCCAAAGCAGAGTGAGACCTCCAGGGTAGCTCACCTTTCCTGTCTGGAGGCAGCCCTAAGTTTTAGAAAGATTGTCCCTCTGGTAACTTCCCCTCATCTCTCATTCCCTCCAAGTAGCTGCTACCATCTGTTCACACATCCAGGGGTTTTATTTTAAGTGGAAGTCCTTCACCATTCAAGGAGAGTCTGCCCCATGACACAGAGCCCAGACAACACCTCTGCTTTGATCAACGCCTCCTGCAAGTTCCAGGTGTGTCCCCATCACCAGCTCCAGCTCCTCACAATGAAACACCTCACCAGGCTGCACTGAATCTGCAAGTGAAGCCTTGTCATTGTGCTTTGTGCCTTGGGATTCACTGAAATCATGGACAGAAGGGCCTCAGGGACAAAATGCCACTCAATGAGATCTTTGCTGTCTAATCTGAAGAGCTCCAAGTGGGGAAAAGCACGGGGTGGAATAGCAACAGGTCAGGGAAGAGTCTGTCCACTTAAAAACCACTTGGTTTTCAAAGGAAGGAGCATCAAGAGCTTTCCTGCCCACTTGGTGATGTCAGTTCCCAAAGGAGACAGGAGGAAGTGGCTCCTTGGACGACCACGGGTGTCCACACAGTGAATTCAGATGAAAACTCAGAGTGCTCCTACAGGACCACGTGTGGACCCTTCTGTCCTTGCAGAGAGGGAGGAGGTGGCCAGCAAACCTCACCTGAGGGCTTTCAGTTCTGCACTGAAGGGTGCCCAGAATTTGTCAAAAGCCTTCAGGAGGAATCACACCCTGAAGGCAAACTCCAGAGCCCTCCTTGCTTTTCCTCTGTCTGGCCTGAGTTTGGAAAGGCTGCCCCATTACTGCTGGTGACAGGTGTGTGATAACATTGCCATTTCATTAGCAGGGTATTGTTCAGGAGATTGATGGCTGGCAAGCAAAGAAAAATTGCATCTCCCTCTGCAGCTGCCTGTCTCAGAGACAGCATTCATCACAGAAGGAAGGGAGGGAAGGAAAACATACAGGAGTGAGAACCTGATGCATTGGCATTCCACCAAAATCAGCTGCCTGTGGGTGAGGATCCTGAAGTCTGGGAATCTTCCCCTTGCTGTTCTAACCCCAGGAGAAAGTAGAGAAAATGTGAGTGTTGGGACCGTTCTTCCCAGGCTGAAGCTGCAGAGGCCTCACCTCTCCTCTGTGCTCAGGAGTTATTTTTATTAAACAGACAGTTCCAAAGCAAAGCAAATATTGACATTAAGTATGAAAGTAAATGCCATTGGGCTTCTGGGTGCTGGAAGAGAGGGGAGAAAGGCTGAGGAGCAGAAGGAAATGAGGCTCTGGGAAGATTTAGAGAGGCTTAAGTTTGTTCCTCAGCCCTTTCAGCATCTCCACCCTCTCCTTTTGCTGGGGTTTGGGGCTACTGCTGGAGACAGGAACACTGCAAGTGCAGAGGAAGGGCACAATGTAGTGCCATGTGTTTGTGACAAAAAGAAACCCCAGCTCATATTAAAGCTGCAGCCTATCCTGCCACTTCTGGAATATCATCCCTGTTTTGTCTGGCCCTCTCCATCCTCTTGGAGGCAGCTCCTGACGTGGGAGGCCTGCGAGAGCTCCCGACACGATGAACAAAAACCACCTCGCGCCTGTACACAAAAAAAATTAAACCCTCATTTGTTTCTGCTGGGCGAACAAAACCACAGCTAATTAAATCCCCTCACAATAGGACGTTACAGGAATGAGAACCACCTCCTTCAAAGCACAGCTGGGGACAAGCACAGCCATTCGTGCTGTGCCCCTCCGGAGCCACGGGGTGACAAGCTTTTCACGGCACAGGCAGGAGGGAGCTCCCTCACGCCCCGGCAGATGAGCCAAGAAAGATTGGATTTGGTTTTGCCAGGGAAAAAGCACACACAGGGTCCCAGAGGCACGCAGCAGGAACGCTCTCCTGCTGCCTCCCCCGGGAGCAGTGGAGCTCCCAGCCATGGCTCCTGCTGAGGGATGGGGAGTTCCCTTCGTGCTCACAACGTTTGCAGCAGGGAGGGGACACTCAGGCACTGCCGTGGGCTCTGTCCTGCCCTCTGCCACGTGTGAGGTGCAGGAGCCCAGCAGGGAGGATTTATTGTGGTTTAACATCCGTGCCAGTGAAGCCAAACCCATCTCCAAGGCTTGAGTAACCTCTCTTGCTATTGTTCAGGACCTCCTCGCCAGCTTCCCACATCCTCAGGGAATGGAGTTGGGAGCTGATTTTCTCTTTTCTCATGGTTTATGGTTTCTTGGGGTTTTTTTTCCCAGACAGAGAGATGAGAAGCACAGAGAAGCCTAAATGACAAAACTGGAGCCGGGAAGAACATCTGCACCAGTGCCAATCAGCATCCAAACCTGATCACAGAACCATTAAGGCTGGAAAAGGCCTCCAAGATCATCGAGTCCAACCTGTGACAG
Source organism: Chaetops frenatus (assembly GCA_013400775.1). Taxonomy (NCBI): domain Eukaryota; kingdom Metazoa; phylum Chordata; class Aves; order Passeriformes; family Picathartidae; genus Chaetops; species Chaetops frenatus. The sequence goes on from VZTR01020557.1 coordinate 145,392, forward strand.
ATCCCAGAGTGCCACATCCAGTTGTCCCTTGGACACCTCCAGGGATGGGGGCTCCAAACCTCCCTGGGCAGCCCCTTCCAACGCCTGACAACCATTTCCATGAAGAAATTCTTGCTGAATGCTTCCTGAATTCTTCCTGATGGTCCATGACAGCCCCCTGACTGTCCAAAGGCAGCCACGTGAGCAGAACCATGTCACACACCAGAGGAAAGGTCCCCAGACTGCTGAGGACAGATTACCAAGTGTCTCACCACTTCCCACACTGTTTATTTTTCACCCTATAGCAGGTGCAATTTCAAACTGTGCAAGGTGCCTGCTCACAGCTCTGGCTTTGCAGAGAAGGGTATTTAAAAGTCAAAGGGTGGTTGGAAAAAGACCTGTTTTTCATTAAAAGGATGAAGATCATTCAGCTGACCTCAGTCTGAACTCCTTGAGCAGGAGGACAAGGGCTCCTTCACTCTCTGCATCTACACAAGGTCAGCCTTTGTGATTTTTTTTTTTCAATATCAGTTAACTTTCTTTCCTGAACAAAATGTGGAGTGGCTTTTTTTTTTTTTTCATTTTGGAAGTGTTGAAATCAGATGATTCACCAGTATCTTTCATTCTTTCCTACAGGTAGATTCATTATCATGTTTCTTGTGAAAATGGACTTTTTAATGGAAGAATTTCATTTTCATTAAGGCAGTTTTCTGATGAGGAAGCAGATAATCAGGGAATACCTGACCTTACCTAGTGTGTCTCATCTTCCCTCGTTAGTACTGAGGAGCTTTTCTGGCACAGTGGCAGAAGTGGGAGAGCTGGATTCCTGTGTTTGCCATGATTCTGGGTCAGAAATCGAGGAGAAATCAGGAAGACAGGACCCTGGCCCAGACCAGGAAGGAAGCAACAGAGAATTTTAGCACCTTTTCCCTGCCTCTCCTCTGGCTGCAGTGTCAGCAGAATCACTGCTGTGATTTTGCAGTGCTTTGCATGAGACTTTTTGATCCCTGGGGGAACAACTGTCATGCCCTTCAAGCCTGTGGTTTGAAAGGGTTTAGAAGGGCAAAGAGGAAAAAAAGTAAGGACAAGACTTCATCTGGTTCTGGTGCAGAGTCAAACCAAGCCATTCATGCACTGCAGTTTCTCTCAGCACTCACACGGAACACAGTCCATGCACTGACACCTGCTGAGTGTATCAGCAGTGCATTTTCTCATCGAATCCACCTGGAACATTCTGGGGCAAAAATGCTCTGCCTTCTAAAACTGCCCTTAGGTATCCACAGTGCAGCCTCCTCTTAATGCTTTCCAGACAGGAGTCTGGCAGAAATGGAGAGGGAAAAACCCGAGGAACCAAATGAATGCAGATGTCAGAGAGGGGCTGTGAGGGAGGCAGAGCCTCGAGTGGCTGAATTCGCTCTCGGCGCTGAAGGCAGCCCTGCATTGGCTCAGGGGAGGGGACTGTTCTGTGTCGTTCTGCATTGAGTGCTGGTGGGATTTTAAGGTTTTCATGCTGGTTTGACACCAGTTCTGCCGTTTCCAGACTGGCTGATTTGTGGCAGGAATCCCAGAGGCTGTGCTGAACTGCGTCTCCTCACCCATCTTGTCCTGCTCCTGAGGGCAGCTTAACTAACTCACCTGAAAGATTATTTATTTGGCAGTAAAAGCCACAAATAAAACAGAGCCGCCTAATGAAGACAACTTGGTGAGTCTGGCCCATTTTTAATTTTAATGTTGCTTGTAATCTCCATTCTGGTCTCTGGACTTGTCAGTGGTTTTAGAGCTCCTGATTATATGAGTGCAGCAGGCAGAGACAGCTCAGTGGAAGAGCTGGGAAAGCAGCATTAACAACAGCCCCCAGGGAATCCAGCCTCGGGAGCTGAGGAATTGTGTGCACCATCATTGCAGTGACAGAAAGCACAGGCTGAGCAAGCACTCCGTGGAGGTGTCCTTTTCACAACCTACCTGGCTGCTTATTTATAGGTAGCCAAATAGCTCTGGGCCTGAAAAAGGAAGAGGAGACTCTTGCATTGCCATGCATGGAGAGAGGGATACTTCACTGTGTGTCACAGACAGGCAACTCTTACAGAAATATAGTGGATACCAGGGATTTGCCAAGGGGTACAGAAAGGAGGCTCAAGCCTGTAGCCAACTTTGGGATCTTGGACTATCCACCACTGCTCAACTCCTTATCCCCAAGGCTGTCTCTGCCAGTGAAGGATCCCATCGATAACAGGAGAGCCAGCCTCCCCTCCAGAGCACTGTCCTGCCAATAAAGCCCTCCAGAGCCATTCACCTCCTCCCACTAGACAGGCCTGGTGCTAACCAGCCACAGACTGGAGATTAAATCTATTCAGAGCCAAAGGATTTTCTGACAGGAAGATGGATACAGAGACAGCAGTTTCCTTCCCAGCACGAATAGAGACAAACACAAAAGGCCAGGCACATTAAAACTGGGCACAGCTCCTGTTTGGAGCCCCATGTTCTCAGCTGTCCTTCATGGTTTGCTCTCCTGCCTGCAGGAGCCTCAGGCTCGCTCCCTCCATTGTGCCATGAGGGATGCTCTCATCCACCACGCAGCGAGCACATCAGCCTCTGTTGTTGGAAGAGAATGCACCAGGGGATGCCTGGAGAGCTCAGAGGCTGTTGGGATTGCCACCACCACGGGCTGGTGGAGCTGGATGCTGTCTCACAGCTGGGGACCTGGAAGGGAAATGTGGGCTTTGCTGCATGGGCTGTTCTGCCAGCCCAGGATCAGGGATGAAGCAGTCAGCAGAGCAGCACATGGAGCTCCACTACTCTCCTGCATGCTCTGGTGGTTGGCAGGAGCACTCTCAGCCCTGCAAGGTTTGCATCTCTCATAACCAAGGCAGGAGGTACTCCAGCTTTTATGGATAGGAGAATTGGGACCAAGAAGAATTACACAACTGACATACAGGCAGCCTGTGGCAGATCTCTGAGTTTTATTCCAGCCCCTCCTAGGACTCAGGAGAAGTTTAATTAAGGCTGCATCCTTCCTCTTTACAATCATGTAAATCTGGAGCAAATCCCCTGGAATTACTGTGTCCTTACCTGCCCAGAGCCTGCCCTGAGGTGGTGAGCTGTGGGCTGCACTCAGAGCCAGGGCTCACAGGCAGGCAGCACTTGGGAAGGTGGTCAGAGAAGATGCTTCAGACCCTCCAGTTCCCCAGCCCGGGCCTGCAGGCTCTTCCCTGATGCTGGGCCCCTTCTCCTCCTGGGGAAATGGCACTGCACTGCAAAGAGTGCTTGGATGAAGTCCACAGGCACCGACCCCCAGTGAGAAAGGAGGGGTCTCATCCCTGGCTCCCCTCCACAGAGCAGCATGTCAGCCACACAAGATGCTTGTGGAATGAAGTGCAGAAAGTGCCACCAGCTGTGGAGCTGGTGAAAACTGGCCCAGCCACTGACAAATCTTTCTCTGGAGACAGCTGACTCAGAGCTGCTCTGCCTCCCGGGTGTCTCCTGTCGTGCAGGCCCCGTCACTGCTGCGTCTCAGAATTAGCCAGGAGCGCTTTCTGTCTTTTGACTTTGACCTTCTAAGGATGTTCAGCATCTTTCAGCATCTGGCCCATCAGGGTGACATGCTTCACAGCTGTGCAGGGCAGCAGGCACAGCCTTCCCAGAGCAACAGAGACCTCATTCTTCTTCCTTGCTTCCCATCTCTTTCCAGGGACTGAAGCAGATGGGCTGCATGGCTCCTTCAGGTCCCAGCAGGGACACTGGGGCAGCACACAGCAGTGTACCCAGGTGACCAGGAATCTTTCCCTACTTTTAGCTCCTCCAGCATGCTGTTGGGAAGCACCTTCCTGCTGCTGCCGCCCATGGCTCTGCAGCCAAAGCACTGGCAGGAGTCTGCATGGATAATCAGCATTCCACTCTCCCAAAGGCAGGGAAACCTCCCACTACCCACAGAGAGGGATGTGTCTCTCCCAGGTGCTGGATCATTGATTCCCAATGCTGCTTAGTTCAGTCCCTGGACACATTTATCTGTCTCCAGCCACGATGGAAATTCCTGTGCACGTCAGGGGCTCACCAGCCTGGGCTGCAGTTTGGCTTTGTCCCAATTCCCTCCCAATGCTACTCTGTTGGTTGGGCTTCCCGAGGGGCAAGAAAGAGGCTTGTCTGTCTTCACAGGTAATTAAACCTGGATTAAAACATGATCCAACTGGAATCCAGCCTGGGGAAAACTGTAAAGGGCTTCCCAGAGGTGAAGTTCTACAACCAGAGTCCAGGCAGTGCTGTGCCCTTCCTCTGTCTCCTGAAAGAGAGGGGGTAGTGAAAAACTCACAGGAGCTGCTTTGGGAACCTGGACAACAGAACACTGCCCACCACATGCAGCTCTCTGTTCCACCTGCAGGAATCCAGGCACAGAGCCCTGACTCTTGTAAAACCAAGTTTAACCCCTAGTTCTCCTTAAAATTTCACGTGCTTGGCTTTGCAGGGCTCTCAGAAGGGAGGCTGCAATCTGGATTCCCACTGTACCCCCACCCCTGATCAGCCTCTTCCTGGCTGCTGCATAACGGGCCTGAAAACACAGAACCAATATGCAAATCTGACATTTAATTTGGACATGAGAGTTTAATGAGGCTGTGGAGATTCTGCCACTTGCAGCCTCCAGATCCTGCAACCTGCAGTCACATTTCCTTTTTGAACGTGTCCCCACTACATGTCTGGATGCACAGGCGTGTGCACGTGTTCTCCAACACAATTCCAGCCTTTGCTCCCAACTCCACATTTTCCCACCCCATTCTGGAGACCACTTTCAAGGTGATGCTTTGGTTTGGTAGCTCTGAGAGGGCTGTGGCCAGACATTTTGTCAGCTGCTGTGCTGTTTTGTTCTTGAAGAGATGGAAGAGGTACCAAGAATTGCCTCTGGCATGTCTGGGATGAAGAGGGAAGGGCACAGATTGTGCCTTGCAAGGCCTCTCCTCCCATCCCATGAAACCTGGGAAACATTTCCCTCCCAAAACAAGTGCTTCAATCAGGGAGAATGAATCACATCCACAAGCCCCAGCGACAAAGAAGAGAACAAATAATCAAATAACAAAGCCTAAGCAAAACCCAGGAACTCCTACATGCAGCAAGGAGATACTCCCTTTGTGCCACCTGCCTGAGAGCAAAGCCAGCTCCCAGAACAGAGACTCCACAGTCTTTTTATTTGAAGAGGATTATGGAGCTGCCATTCAGTAAATGAAGTGCCACTCCAAACAGCTGCACTGTGGCCTGCCCTCGTTCAGACACGGTGCCTTGCTGGGGCTGCAGAGCTGCAGGCAAAGGCTGCTCCTGGCCTTGGAGCTCTGCAGAGCTAAGGAGTGCTGGAGAGTGCATGCACAGGAGCCAGGAGAGAGGTGAAGAAGCAGGAGAGTGTCATTTCCTCATTTCTGCTGCTCCCCTGAAAGTTACAGCCCGGGTTTTCTCCTTCAGCCGCATTGTTTTCTCCCAGGTTGCAGCCACAGCACCACACTGCTCCTCTGGCCACTGAAATATCTCTATATCCTGCTTTGCTGGGAGGGGACAGCAGGCTGAGAGTCACTCCCCTTTCCCTGCCACTTGATATCACAACAAGTTGCTCCCAGAGCCCGTTATTCCCACAGTGAGCACAGCACCCTCTGTGCAGGGCTGACTGCCCAGAGCCACAGGACACAAAGGCAGTGAGATCCAAGCCCCAGCTCCAAGCGTGCCACATTTAATTCCCAGGGAATACGATCCGAGGAGAGGCCGTGCAACTGGTGAAGAGCCACGGAGACCCAGCCCGGGGTTGGAAGGGGGGAATGTGAGCTGGGCCAGGGCAGGAGATCATCAGGAAGAGGCAGGAACATGGGACATGAGCTCTGTTCAGCACGAGCAGGCTCTGGGATGAAATATTAATGCCAGCATCCTGAACAGGCAGCAAGCAGCACTGTCTGAGCTACTTGGCCATGAATAAAAGATGGTCCTGAAAATGGGGAAGAGCAGCAAATTAATTAATCGAAGCAAAAGTCTCTCCACTCCCATTAATGAACAAGCCTGGAATCCTCCCACAGGCAGCTCAGCTTGGGGAACATGCAGGGGCACAGAGAGGAGAAGGACAGCAAAGGCAGGGTCTTCTCCCAGTGACCTGGGGTCTCCTGCTGCCCAGCAGTGCCTGGAAGCCCAAGTTCAGATCCTGATTCAGCTTCTCATCGTGTCTGACCTGCCAGCTTTGGGAGTTCAGCCTCCACCAGCTCGGCCTCCTTGTCTGTGCCCTGGCTCCCTCGGGTTCAAAGTGAGGGGCGAGGTGGGAGCTGAAGGGGGGCTGCAGAATCCTAATTCCCCACTCCAAGAGCTGGGCCAAGTAGCCCAGCTCTGGGCCAAATGTGGGGCCCAGCCAGCTGCTTCCAGGCCAGCTAGAAGGGCTCTCTCCCTGGTGAGAGCTTGGAGCTGTTCCTGCCTGCAAGAGAAGACAGCCTGGTTTTCCTTCAGCCAGAGCTGGGAGTTTTCTGGGTGCTGCTGCCATGGCCAAGCCTAATCCCTTATGCTGCACCAGTTGTGACTGGGAACAGAGTAGTGGGGGCTGCTGCAGATGGAGAGACACCCTCAGCACCAAGAGACGACTGATCTCCTCTTCTGAAGCCTTGCCCATAAATTATAGATTTTAAGCAGTGTTTGTTTAAAATATTCAGCTTGCCACTTAAAAAAGAATACTCATACACACCAGGAATGGGGAAAAAGGATGGGGGCTGCATTCCCACTTGGAGGAGGGGGAGGGAAGCAGCCAGGAGAGAGGTGTTTCCTCGACTAATGAGCCAGCATCCCTGGCTGTGGATGTGCAGTCCGACACGTGAGGCACCTGCACTGCAGCTCTGCCTGCCTCTACCCCAGCACACAGCTCAGGCCCAGCCTCTGCTTTCCCCCCCTGCATCCCGGTGTGCACCTCATCCCACAGGCTTCCCTTCGAGCCCACAGGACAATGTTGTAATTGCAAAGTCAGAGCAAAGATCCCTCAGATGTTCTGAGGGAAGGAAGGAGGTGAGGAGGCAGGGAAACATCTCCCTCTACACAATCCCCACTTCCCTAGAAACACAATGATTGCTTTGATTAAATATTCAGCTTTTCAGCTGCCTTGGCCACGGGGCAGGTTCACAAAAGGTGAGACGCAGGCAGCAGTAGCCAAGACATTTCTCATCAATGAAAAATGCTCCCCTTCATCTGCACATCGCAGCCCGGCCAGGCACCAGAGCCTGCATTGCCGCCTGATGGTGAGGAAGAGGCAGGGCCCTGCTGCAGAACGAAGGGATTTCTCCTCTAGGTTGCAGCACCTCCCAGGCTGAGGCAGGCTCTCACTGTCTTCTGGGATGGATTTCCCATGGAAGAGACTGCAGAGAGAGCCTTGCAGGAGGTGATAAAGGCTTCCTTCAGCTTCTCCTGCCCAAGTGAGTGCACTTGGATACTCAGGTACATCCTGAGCAGCAGCCCAGTTGTTCAGGAAGGCACAGATCTAACCCTGGGTATCTGGGATTTTATCAGCGTCACATCCAGCCTGAAGCTGACTCTGCCGAGCTTCAGGTAGCTCTGGGATCTCCCTGTGATGTGAGGATGGATGGATGGATGGATGGAGGGATGGATGGATGGATGGATGCATGGATGGATGGATGGATGGATGGATGGATGGATGGATGGATGGATGGATGGATGGATGGCTGGCTGGCTGGCTGGCTGCCAGGACCACCAGGGCAGTTTCTCCTCCCTCCCTGCCAGCTGGGTAATGCTCCAGGCCCAGCTCTGCTCCTGGCAGCTTAAGCACACTCCAGGCTGGCTGCACCTCACTCTGTCCTCAGCTGCACCCCCTGTTCCCTCAGGAAGCAGAGAACCTTTCTTGCTCTCCCATCCCAGGAGACACTGACCATTCTGGCAAGTTCTGTACTGTATTTTTAATAAATTAGCCCTGAACTCCATTTGCATGGATAAAAATAGCATCAGCTGCTCTGCCAAGCCGTTTTTCTCTTGGTTAACACATTCACCCAAGCTGCTCTATTTGTCTTTCCTCCACAGACTCATTCTTCTGGATTCATTTTGTCAAACAAATTGCACAAGCTGGACTGCCCATTTACCCAGTGCTGTTTGATTACAGGGGTTATTTATGAAACAGCAAGACATATGGCATTATGCTTCTTAATAATAATAATAATGAGAGAAAGGAAGGAGAAAAGCACTAGAAGAGAGAAGGGGGGAAATGTTTTTTATTACAAACAAAAGCTCCTGCCACTGGTGATAAATTCCAGACACTTTTTCCAGTTGCTCTGGTGCTGCTGGTATGATGAATGGCACAGGCACGCAGCTCAGGAGAGCATGGCCATGGGATCCAGGGGAAGGAGGGAAATGCTGGAGCACACACAGGTGCTGGGGCTGGCTCAGGTGTGCAGGGACCACTGGCCACCAGGCACTTCACTTCCCAGGAGGTCACAGCATGGCAGACTCCACCCAGCCCTGTTTCTGAACTCGATTCTCTCTCTTCTCTCTGATGCAGTCGCTTATTCCTGAGGACTTTGGGAGCACTCCATTCACCACATGCAGAGCCCAGCTGGCTCCCTGAAGACATCCCCCTCTGACCTGGCCATCCTGGCTCTAATGGTGACTCACTGCAATTCAATCAAAACTTCTGTCAAAGAAAGATGCTCAATTAAGGGCCTGGGAGACCTTGAAAGCAGAGTAATTTCTGCAAGAGGAAGGTAATTAACTTTTTTAATCAGTGGGCACTGATCTCAAGGTCTAGTGGAGAGAGAGAGAAGCAGACTCACTCCCACAGACTCAGAGCAGGGCCCTGTGATGTCACTGAAGGCCCCAGGAAGGGCTGTGAGCTGGACTTGGTACAGAATCACAGAAAAACAGCATATTCTGAGTTGGAATCCACAAGGATCATCGAATCCAACTCTTAAATGAATGACCCACAGAGGGATCAAACTCACAACCTTGGTGCTATTAGCACCAGGTGACACCAACCTGCAGAGCTGTTCCATCACCTCACCCTTCTCCCTGATGCCATTCCCCAGGGGTAGAGGCATCTTCACCTCTGGGCTTCCCTTCTCACCTTGTCCCAACAAAGGAAAACACCAAATTTCTAATCAGAGCAGCATCAGTGTCTGGAGAGAATTCCTCAGCAGCCCAGACTCCCTCACTGTCTCACAGGGCAGGCTCTGGCAATGGGATGAAGGAGCTCAAGCACCAAGACTAAAGGCTTTCTCCTGGCACTTGCAAATGTCCTGTAGCACCAGCCTCAGCTCCTGGTCCCGTGTTCATCAGCTGGCACAGCCCAGGGTGCCAGGCAGGCAGAGTTAATCAGGCCTCATTTGGGATTACAATGAACTCCTGCATTTTATGGCCTGCATCCTAAACCTGCTTTCTAATTCCCCAAGGCAGAGGGATTTACACTTTCAATTTTATGTCTAGTTAGTTAATGGTCCATTACTGTCAAAAGGATCAGTAGCTAGAAGTTAAATCCTGCAGGATTTATGATAAGGAAGAACCAAACGCTGCAGAAGAACACATGCCAGAGGGGGCACAGGGAACACTGAGGGGTTTGCAGGTCCTCAGTGCTGTGACTGCTGGGGACAGCTCTAGAACAAGGCTCACCCCAGCACTTTTCCCTTACTGTACCAAGTTTCTGGCTCAAAAACTCAGGGCAAAACAGCAGCTTAGGCAGGACTGGAATGGGTTTGCCTTGTTCATGTTGAATTCCTGCCCCTTCCCCATCAAGACACTAAAAAGGTTCCGCTCCCTTAGCAAGAAAAAGATTTCTGCAGTACACACGAGCCTGCCAATAGCCAAAAACAGCTGTGTGTTCTGGGCTATCCCTGAGATCCACAGTGGTGCTGCTGTCAGAGCAGAGGTGTTCAAGCAGCTGCACTGAAAGGTCTGTCAGCACTACAGAGCTGGCTGTGCAGGGGTTTATAAACCTGCCCATAAAAACTCACTCCAGGCTGGAGAGTAAACAAGGTCCCCAGGCCTCTGAAGCAGAGAATCCTTCTTTTCTTTCTTATTTTGTAAACAAGGAAACATATTTTTTTCTGCTGGCTGAGGTTTTCTGAGTAGTAAGTGGTGCCAAAGAGACAGAGTTTGGCTAGATAGGAGACTGGAAAACATTTAAGTAATCAATGGACAGGTCCTTGTTGTGTTTAGCAAGGGGCTGGAAATTATTTTTTAGCTTGAGCTGCAGCCAGGCAGGAATCACAGCACAGCACTGAGGTCTGCAGCCATCCAGACAGGGTCAGACACCCACACCTGCAGAAGATGGACATATTCGACCTGGAAAAACAATCCAGGAGAGCTCCCAGGTGAAAGCCCTGCACTTTTTCACCCACACACAGGTGTGCCAGCAATATTGCTGGTCCTGAAAAGCCTGGGACAGAGAAGGAATATGTTGTTTAATGACTCTACTAGTCTGGCTTTCCAGTGATTCCATGACTCTCTCCCTACCAGAATTCCCCACTAGAGTCTCCATAAAACTTGGAGGAGCCCACTGCACACTCCATGCACATTATTGTCAGCATTCAGAAGCTGTTTTCATCATTTCATTTACTAAGCTGCTGGGAGATCAGCAGATTTTAACTTTTATCTCATTCCCCTCTATTTTCCATACAGCGGGGAATGCTCCTCCCCACTGAAATCTCCACTAAAGCCCCGCTTCAGAGAGTCAGGCTTAAGAGTGTGTACACAAAACAGAGCTGTGCAGCTCATAAAGCTGACTCTCACCCCTCCTATCTACCCCAGCAGGGCACACAAGGCTAAGCTATGAACGGCAAGAAGCATAAAAACATAAGAAAATAAAAATAAAAATAA
>VZTR01020557.1:157368-180755 GCA_013400775.1 Chaetops frenatus
TGATGGTCACTAAGGGGGAAAGGTGGGTGTCCCGAGTGTTGCTGGGGTGCTGTGACCGTCACTAACGGGGAAGGTGGGTGTCCCGAGTGCCGCTGGGGTGCTGTGACCGTCACTAACGGGGAAAGGTGGGTGTCCCGAGTGCCGCTGGGGTGCTGTGACCGTCACTAACGGGGAAAGGTGGGTGTCCCGAGTGCCGCTGGGGTGCTGTGACCGTCACTAACGGGGAAAGGTGGGTGTCCCGAGTGCCGCTGGGGTGCTGTGACCGTCACTAACGGGGAAAGGTGGGTGTCCCGAGTGCCGCTGGGGTGCTGTGACCGTCACTAACGGGGAAAGGTGGGTGTCCCGAGTGTCGCTGGAGTGCCCTGACGGTCACCGAGCGGCCATGGCGGTGCCCTGAGGGAGACGGAGCGGGGCTGTGCCGCTGCTGCACAGCTTTTCCCGCGCCGCAAGGGGGCGCCTCCCGCCGCTCCCCTCAGCGCCCTCAGCGCCCTCAGCGCCGCGGGCCGCGAGGCGAGCGCAGGGGAAGGACGCTCCGGGAGGCTCGGTAAAAGGTGTTGCAGCGGCCCTGGGGCAGAATGGGGGCCCTTTCGGAGGGAAGGAGTGTTGGGCAGCTGAGGCAGAAGGCAGCAGGGTGTTTTGGTGGAGTTGCTGAGGGAGAAGCTGAGACACAACGCGACAGAACAGCTTCCGAGGGGGAAGCTGAGGAAGCTTTGAAGTGAGAGCAGCGCGATGTTTCAGGTAAAATCTGTCAGGGAGAGAATAAAGATTCTGTGTAGAAGAGTTGGGTTACTCTGTTGGTGGTATTTTGGGGGTAAAATCGGAGATAATATGTAGGGGACAGAATGGGCATTTTGGAGCAAAATCTTAGGTAAATTGTGAGGGACAGAATGAAACTCTTGGAGGGAAAAGCTGAATTACTCCTTAGTGAGTATTTCGGGCACTAATCAGAGATAATCTATAGTGTACAGAATTAATATTTTGGGGTGAAACCTGAGGTAAATTGGGAAGTACAGGAGGAACATCTTGGAATGATGTTAGCATGGGGTAAGCATGTTTGAGGGCAAAACCAGAAACACTCTAGGAAAACCATTGTCAGCATTTTTGTAGCAGTAATCTGTGAGGTGGCAATAAGATCAGAATAGAAGGAAGAACTTTTTACTTTAAGCCTTTATAGAATTAGAGTTTTGTATTGGTGTAGTATTTTGGTTCCACAACTTAAAGTGCAGGAGGAGTAGAGGAGAAGGATTTCTATGAAAGAAAATCCCGCTCACAGAAACGAACTCAAAAAGTTAAAACTGGTATTTGACATTGTTTAGAGTCATGAAGCCAAAGTTTAACAGAAAGTCACAGACATAATCTTCCCAGAGAGAGGCAAAAGGGAGGATAACAAATAATTGATGCTGAATTCAGTGGAAGGGCCTGCAGTGTATGGCACTGAGGTGAGACAAGCTGTGTGTGCCTGGAGGCTTTTGTGGTGGTGGGGATAGCTGGGACAGAGAAGTTTCTGTGTGGAACTTCTTTCACAACTTCTTTCTGCCCCAGAATTGCAGATGTGGGTTATCAGGTGTCATGGGCTTGGTAATTGCTTTTTTTGTCTTTTTGCCCTGTTCCTTTAGACTTTTTGCCCATCTTGTTTAGACAAGTTGTGGTGGTCTTGTCTGTCAACCTGTTTTTTGTTTTTTACATCAGTTTTACTGGGGAGAGAACATCTTGATCTCAGCATTCACAAAATCCTTTTTCTCTCCAGGCACAGCAGCTGTGGCTTCTGGTTTTGCTGTTCCTCCATCTTCTTTTCTATCAATAAAATACTTCTTCAGTCTCTGTTTCACAATTTTCCTATGCCATTTTTCTTCTCTCACGCTCTTACATTTGTCCTGTATTTCTTTAACATTTTCCCCTGCAGCTGTAGATTGTGATGTCATGAGGTGTTTGTCCATCCTCGGTGCTCCTAAATGCAGGTTTGTTGCCATGTTTTGGTGTCCAGGCAGGTGCCACTGCCCTGCTGCAGCTGACATCTTAGGGACACATCTCTCTGAATTATCTGAGAAGAACAGGAGAGTGAGTTGTAATCAAGTGCTGACTGGCAGGATCCCAAACCCCTTAGGCATAAATGTTACACCAGGTGCTGTGTAGCTTCTGCTTTGAAACATGCTCGAGCCACAGGGAGAGAGTTCTTCCATTAAACACAGACAGGAGGTGTTGGCTCTTTGCAATGAAGAATTCAACATTCAAGAGGTGCTTATTAAGCATGTGTTGCCTTTTCATGTTGATTCCTGGTGTTCCCAGCTGTGAATTCCTCACCAACAGGAGAGCAAGCTCAGCAAAACCTGGTTTTACTCATGGCTGCTGTGCTTCTTGGCCAAACTTAAAGCATTCTCCAAGTGGCAGAATCTAAACTCCACTCTGAGTTGTAGGTACTATAGATATTAATGAATAATGAGGAGGTAGGTAATTGATAATAGGTATATAATTAATGATAATGGATAATAAGTAATAGCTCAAAGAGAGGAGCATTCACCAGCACAGTTCTTTGTGTGCCTGGGTAAGTTCTCACTGCTGCAATCCTGAATTTTTTTCCTCTTTCATTTCTAGTTTTTTCCTGACATTGGGATTCTCCTTTCTGAAGCTCAGTGCTTCTTTATGACAGTGCTGTTCATATCCACAGTCACTCCTACACTAATATTTCAAATCAGAGGTGTGGCCTAGATGAAAAAAAATATGAAGGAATTTCTCAAGGGTGTGTTTTTCTGCTCCCCAGGGCTGTGAAGTGACCCACTTGCTGTCTCTGAAGGGGACGGTACAAGGCGTGGGGGACTTGGGCTCCCAGCTCTGCTGTGAGAGCCCAGCACTTGTGGGTTCTCCAGGGCTCTCCAGCCTAAGCAGGAGCAGACACCAAACGGGCATTGAGCTGCCTGGAAGCACTTGAAAACCCCCTCTGCTCCAAACAGCTTGTCCTTATGGACTGGGAGGAATCCCTGAGGGACCGTGTACAGCAGAAGAGGTTGATGTGGCTGGAGGGCCGCTGGTGTTGGAGCTGTGATGCTGAGAAGGGAAGCAGCAGGGCTGGCCCAGTGCCTGGAGGAGCCACAGCGCGGGGTGTGGGCAGGCGGGGCTGCCTCCTCCTCTTCCGGGCACTCGGCTGTGGCTGGGGCAGGAGGGCTCCTCCAGCCGGGGAAGCCCTGTCTCCCTCAGGCCTGCACATGTGCCATTGTCCCTGCTAACAATGGGGAGAGGAGGGAGCGCTGGAGCTGATGACACAAACCCCGGGGCAGGAGCAGCTGCTGGCTGCTCAAGGGAAGCTCTGTGTGTGCAGCCACAGCCCCTGCCCTGCCAGCACTGCCCGGGTCCCAGCCAGGGCTCCTGACAGCCTCAGGGTGGGACTGAGCCCTGTGCAGTGCCAGAAAGGGGCAAGACTGCCTTTATTTATCATGGAATACCCTCAGTTTAGAGAGATCACTGAGTCCACACCGCACAGCCCCAACAATCCCACCCTGTGCCTCGGAGCGTTATCCCAAAGCTCCTGGAGCTCTGGCAGCCTCGGGGCCGTGCCCATTCCCTGGGGAGCCTGGGCAGTGCCCAGCACCCTCTTTTCCTAAATATCCAACCTAAATCTCCCCTGGCACAGCTCCAGCCGTTGCTTCAGCTCCTGTCCATGGTCATCAAAGAGCAGAGATTGGTGCTGCCCCTCAGGAGGACGTTGCAGACTGTATTTAACTGTAGACTGTATTTAACCTGCCTCTCCAGAGTTTGGGGCTTCCCAGCTGGCTCAGAGCACAGGAAGACCCTGCAGGGAGCTGCTTCCTGTGGTTCCTCCCTGGTGCTATCCCTAGGAGCCTGTGTGGCGAGAGTCAACCACCCCGGCCTAATGGTTCCTTTATAAATAAGGAATGCTAATAAATACTCTCTATTCCTTAAGGCCTAGCAGATAGGAAGAGAATAATCAAGGAAGCTATTTCCACTTTCTGTAACTTGCATTAGTCATCCCTCCTGAGACAGAGGGGAAAGCTTGGCTGGGGATGGGCAGCAGAAATGGTGCTGTGCTCCATCCACATCTCTTTTTCTGTCCAGCACCTCCTGGGAGGCCCCGCACCCCCAGCAGCTTCTCCTTTCCAACACGAATAAATTTCCCTAAAACAAAGGGGCTTAAGGTTTATCTGGGAACCAGTTCCCTCTCGGGGCTTCCAGTGCTGCACATTCTGTATCAGCCCCCACAGGTGATTTTAAGGGAGTGGGACTGGTGGTGTCACAGGTGTTCAGCAGGTGGAGGAGGGGAGTTTCACTATCTGAGGTGGCAGCTTTTCCCAGTTCCAACTCTGTCCATGTTCGCTTCCATCCAAGGAGCCTGTGGGATGTGGCACCTTGCAAAGAGCTTGGAATACAGTCCCTGTGGCCACTGACCCTGCAGGTAAGAGACAGGTCTGCAAACTGAGCCAGGAGTTACCTGCCATGCCTGCCTGGCTCAGCTGGCAGCAACTCCTCTCCTACCCCCAGGGACAAGTCTCCCTCTCAGCTCAGCAGAGATCAGGTTTGCAGGGCACGATGCAGAAAGCAGCTCTCCCCCAAAAAACCCAGCCCCTGCCAAGAGCTAACAGGATGCGATGGGAGGCAGTGAGGAGGAGGCTGGAGCAGGCAGCCAAGCGCCCTTCCCACTCAGTCTGGAGAGCAGATGGAGCAAACTAAGAGCTCTCTACCTCAGTCAACCTCCTCTTCCAGGCTGAGCTGGCTCCTCGTGTCCTGGCTGGTTCCCACCAGGGTTCCCAAGACTTGCAAGGAGATCTTAGTGGTCTTGGGCTGCAGGCAGACAGAGATAGTCACCCACTCCTGCAGATGGCTATCAGGCTGCAGGGACAACGGCTCTGCTCTGCAGGGCAGGAAAGCTGCACTGCTGGGCTCGTGTCTGGTGGAGCCCTGTAGGCTGGGAAGGGACCAGTGCAGGTGAAGCAGGGATTTACCAGGGAGGGTCCTACACTGTTAGTGAATGCTCAGTGCTGACCCTCTGGACAACATTCCTACTTCGGGGCACTCATTTGACTGGATGTGAATACAGAGCCAGGGGCTGTGAGGCAGCTCCAGTATACAGTGTGCAGCATCAGGGAGGAACAGAGGGATGTTCCTGCTGGCAAGTGTGTCAGTGCAGGGCTGGAGCTGATTGCTCACAGGCACTCCCTAGGCCTGATCGCTGCTAGAGGTCTTCACTCTCTGGGGCTTCTCTTTATGCAGGGCACAGACACAAAGCAGGTAGAGGCTACCAAGGCTAGGGCTCGGTGCCAGCCACCTCCTTTGCCAGGCTGATGTGACTCCAGGCCAGTGCTGCAGCAGGAGTCCTGCCTGCCCCTGTTTTCCCTGGCTCTGTGCTGCCTGCAGGAAGCAGAGGAGCACAGTCTCCTCCACCCCTGCTCTGTTCAGCACTGCCACAAAGCCCAGGGGCTTCATATCTGGGCCGTGCTACATTTAGCATCTGTGGGGCCTCGCTGGGCTCCCGAGGGTCATTCTGTCCCTCCAATCAAGGGCACAGCTCTTCTGCAGCCTCCCTTCCTTGTCCCTCAAAGATGGGGTGGGAAGGGCCTGGGTTTGGCTTAGTGTAATGAGGAGTAAACCCTTTGCAGCCCTCCTGTCTCTGGGGCAGGTGAGCATCAGTCACTCCTAGGGCTGTGATCTCTGCAGCTCCACCACTGATTCCCAGATGCCCTCCCTTACTCCTCCATGCCATAACTCCCCAGACCTAATGGCCTTGGAGAGGGTGTCAGGGGTGTCTCTACAGCACTGTTGCCCCCAGGTGCTGTTGTCCATGTCCTTACATCTCCTCTTCCCAGCAACTGGCAGTGTGGGAGCGAATGGTTGCTGCGTGGGCATTGTTTTGAGCAGGACTCCGGGTGTGCTGCTGTGCTGTGATTCATGAGCAGGAGGGAAAGGGAGAGACTCTCCAATTCCTGTGTTTGGGATAGGCTGAGGGCAGGGCAGAGAAGTTCCTCTTGGGAAGGATGTGCATCCACCTTTCTCCTACAAGGGTGTCTCCTGCAGCAGTATGTCCTTGGACAAGGCCGGGTTTTAATTGCTGCAGCATCACCAGACACCAGAGTCATGGTGCCCCTCAGAGCCTCTGCTCCCAGCCTGCCTCCTGCAGCTACGGAGCTATCGGGAGCAGTGAATTTCCCCCCAGAGACCCCTACATGCCCTGGCTTTCTCTCCAGAGGGGATCCAGGGGCAGTTTGGCTGCTCTGAGCTCCCAGGGGAGCTGTCTGTGCTCTGCCTCTGCCTGCTGGTCTGTCTGTCCTGCCGCATCCACTCACTCCTGCTGGTGTCTGCACTGCTGTGCTGCACTGTGCCTGTTTGGCTGCCTCCTTGTCCCTCTTGCTGTCTGTCTCCCTGACTGACACCTGCCACTGCAAGCACTGCCTGCCCCCCTCTCCATTGGGCTGTCACTGTTAGATTTTCTCCTCCCCACCCTTTTCTTCTGGCTGCCATCCGGAGGCCTCTGCATTAGGTGTGACTTGAGTGAGTTTCTCTGGTTTATGGATAGCAGCCAGGCTGCAATCTGCAGCAAGAGGACTATCCACAGGGAAAACCTCTGCAAGGAGCCTCCTGCAAATACCTAGGCAGGACAGTGGCTGCCAGCACTGCCCAGAAACTGCACACTCACACTTGCCTCCACAGCACCACAGCCAGAGACTGAAAGGAAGCCCCAAATCTCTCGCAGTGGGATTCAGCATGCCTCTGAAAGCCGGTCCTTGGAGCTTGAATCCCCTGGTTCCCTGTGGGATAGCTGGGGTTGGGGGTGGGGATGTGGAAGAGACAGAGCTTGTGGACATGTGAGGCTGGATGTGAAAAGGACCCATGTGTGTGTGCAGGGTTACATGTGCTGCCCCACATCGCAGCTGTGTTTGGACGTAGACCTTGTGCTTGCAATTTTTCCACCCTGACAACATTGCAGCATGCCTCGTGTCTGTCTCTGCCTTGCATCCATCTGCTCCCAGTCTCGGTATCTTTCCCTGTTGTTTTGCCATGCCTCTCATCCTGTCCCAGGCCAGCAGTGTGGTGTGTCATTGTGCTGCCACAGTGCCTTCAACACCCTGCTGCCACAAGGGTCAGCCCTTTGCCCTCCTCATGGCAGCACACTGGGCCCCTGCTGAACACTGCCAGGCCACCACAGGACCCCCAGCCAGCTTGGGGGGCTGTCCCCATCTGGGCCAGCACACCTGCAGCCCATGCAGTGAGTGAGCAGCCAGAGCTCACTCACAGAGCTTCTGTAGAATTAGCAAAAGCCCCTGCACAGCCAGCTTGCAAAACCTCAGCACTCGGGTGTCACCTGGGATCAGGTTCTGCTGGAGCAGAACATGACTTTTATATCAACTTTCCCAGTGTCAGCCCTTTTAGCAGAGCCCTGCCCGGGGTGTGGGAGGAGGTGAGGGCAGGGCAGGCCATCCTGTGTGTGTCCCTGTGCCTTCCTGGGATACCTCTGGGCTCAAACTCCCAGGGAAAACGGCTCCCTGATGCTGCCCTCCTTGTTGTTGTGACCTTGCCCGAGAGCAGGGAAGAGGTCTTGTCCCAGGCTGCTTTCTGGATCCAAAGCCATTTAGCCTGTGCAGAAGCAGCTCTGCTTATCCCCTTCCCAATAATGCTGATGGCAGCCTGTGGGTTCCAAAACCTTGCTGTGTCCTCATTGTCACCAGAGCTGGGCCTAAAACTGAAGGTCTGTGTCCGGTGACATAACAGACAGGGCCTGTAGGTGTGACACTTGGGGCCATGGTGGATTTGGCAGTAGGAGTTCTGCAGCTGGGACTCAACGGTCCTAAAGGTCTTCCCCAGCTGAAATGACTCTGTGATTCTTTGATTCAGCTGTGTGTCCTGCCATTCCCACAATGATTTCCCACCTGGAGGAGATCTGTGTCACACTGCCCTTTGGTGATTTGGTGCAGGGTGGCCTCTTTGAGCACCTGAGCTGAATTCATTTGGTGGCTGAAGATGATACCGGCCCCCTCCTCAGCAAACCCCACGCCAAGCTCCTTTTCTCCTTCCCAACCATCCTCCTTTCCCAGCAAAACACCTCCCACGCTGCCGGGGAGGACGAGGGTTGACAGCTCTTCCGCAAAATGATGTTCCCATGGCAATGAGGATGTGTGGCCCTTCCTGAGGAGCATAAGGGGGCGAACGGGACCTTCCGCATCAGTGCGCGCCCCTTGTCCGGGGCGGGGGCATCCGGTCCCCGCAGAGCCGGGCCCCCCCCGCCCCCCCCCCCGCCGCAGGGCCGGGGGCCGAGCCTCAGTGACGCCTCCTGGTCCCCATTCGCTGGGTCCGCCCGCCCAGCCCTGCCCAGACTGCGGGAGCGCCGCGCCCACAGCCCGCCGGACAGCGCCGGCAGCCCCGCAGGCAGCGGGCAGCACCGGACAGCGCCTGCAGGTAGGCACCGACCGCCCNCCGGTGCCCCCACCCCCGGCTCGGGACTGCGGCATTCCCGGTGGGCCCGCTCTCGCGCACGCCCGCACCGCAGCCGCGCTCCCGCTCCGCGCTGCTGCAGCGGGGGAGCTCGCCCACCCCGAGCCCTCCTGCCCCTCTCGAGGGTCGCCCGATCGCTCTTCCCTGCGCACCGCGTCCTTGTGCACCCCCTTTGCTGGCAGCCACCCCCCCCTGCACAGCCAGGTTCCTGCGGCTCTGGGGTTCTCTCAGCCCGGCAGCCTGGCTCTGCACGCCCCCGTCCCCCTCCCCGCGGCTCGTCTGTCACCCTGAGCCTGTCACGCTGGTGAGCACACGGGGTAGCTATCGACATGGTGTGACGCCGAGCAGGTGGGGACCGCGCCGGGAGCTTTGCCCTGCGAGAGCTGCAGCCCCTCGGATGCCTCCGTCCTCCTGAGCCCTGGCCCTACGCCAAACCCCTGGGATCATGCAGCACTGAGAGTTACCTGGCTTGCTCTGCTCCCAGCACTGCTGTCAGGAGGAAAGAGGGGTCCAAGGGCTGTCAACCTAGAGCCTAGAAAATCTGAGTGTTTGGGCACATAGATGGGAGGAAGACCCCCTCTCTGTGAGCTTCTTTGCACTGATTTTCTGGAGGAAAGCTAGGCTATGACCTAGATAGGGTCCCAGGACATTAAAAAAGGAGCAGGTTGGTGCCGGGAAATGACAAAGCAAGGGATGGGGAGGGGGACAGTTTCTAGGAATCCAGAGGTTCAAGCGGTTGCCCCATTGGCAACCTCTTGGTTGTCAAGATGAAACAGAAGGGAATTTTTCTTCCTGGCCAAGGTTTAGGGTTCTGGATAAAGAGATTTTTCAGAGCTTCAGGGTGAGCAAATGGGTTTGGTATTTCCTCTTAGAATATTATATGAAAAACCCAAAAATTGCTAAATAGAAAAATGCAGCTGGCTGTGGTACAGGCAATTCCTAGCTCTTCCCAGGATGCTTTGCCAGGTTCAGAGGGAGCAAACTGAGGGTCTGTTGTCCCCTCTGTCAGCCTGGAGTCACCAAGGGCTGGTTTATCAGCTCCCCCTCTTGGACCCGGCCCCACATGGCCAGCCTGGAGGGCTGACTGCAGGGTGCTTGGTGTGTCCTTCAGGCCGGCGGCTGCCTGGCTGCTCCCCCACCCTGCCCCTCCATTCCGCATGGCTGCGGCTGGATTCCCCACGCGGCTGCTTGGCCGGGCTGCAAACCTTTAATTGATTCCTTGTGGCTGCCTTGGGCCGACTGGAATCAGCAGCGCTGCTGTTGGGATGGCACATCATGGGCCCCTTACCCACACACACAGCCTGGAGAGAGACGGGCACCATGCAGGGACCCAGAAAGTGGATGCTGCCACCCAAACCCCTTCCAGCCCGTGGCCAGGCAGGTTGAGCTCAGCTCCTGGAGGCTTCACGCCATCCTTTGGCGGTCTTGGCTCCCTGTCCAGCTGCTGTGTCCCTCTTCCTCGCTGCTCTTGGCCCCTTTCCCTCACTGCATCGCAATGACTCATCCTTGCTGAGCTCACCCGCTGGAGCTGCGGGAGGGAGGACTGGCAGGGCGGGCACCCGCCAGCCCCGAGAGAGGGTCCCTCACCTGGCAGCCCCCTCGCCGTGAGCCACAGACCTCTGGTTAAGGTGTGCAGGCACTGGGGTGCAGCCTGGTTTCACCTGCCCGAACCTTGGCTGGCCGTGGGGCGGAAGGGGGAGGAGGCAGCGTCGTGCAGGCCTTGCTGCGGGTCTGGCCACACTCATTTTATGTCTGCTGGGGGGATCTGGATAGGGAAAACAGCATGTGGATGGGGATGTGCAAAGGTGATGCTGGGCAGACACACAGGGCCTGATTCCCTGCTGGGTGCAGTGCCAGACGGGCTCTGTGCAGTGAATCAGACACTGTGGTGAGGAGGAGCAGCCTCCAGAGCATCGTTTGTGCAAGAAGGGCAGCCTGCACCACCGAGTGCCCACACCCATGGGGCAATGGCCTGGCTAAGCGCCTTTCTCTCCCCCTGCCCAGGTTCCCCTCTCAGAGACAGCCCCTGCCGGGCACCTCAGCAGCAAGATGAACCCCACCGTGGGCATCGCTGTCATCCTGACAGGTACAGCCCTCCCTGCTCCCTGCTCGGCCCAGAGCAGCCTGGGGGTTGCGTGGGCATCCCCAGAGCTTGCTGTTCCCTGCCCAACTCCCTCCTGCCTCTCCCAGTCCTCCAGGCCGCCCACTGCCAGATGATCAAGGACCTGAGTGCCTGCCTGCTGGGCCAGAACCTGCGCGTGGACTGTCGCTATGAGAACAAAACCGACAACCCCCTGACCTACGAGTTCAGCATCACCAAGGACAACAGGAAGCACGTCATCCACAGCACCATCAGCGTCTCCGAGAACATCTACCGGAGCCGAGCCAACGTCACCATGCACAAGAACCTGGTGTGCCTCCACCTGCAGAGCTTCACCACCAGCGATGAGGGCATCTACATGTGCGAGCTGAAGGCCACCAACGACTACACCGGCAACCAGATAAAGAACATCACTGTTATCAAAGGTGAGACAGGCAGTGGCACCTGGCCTCAGCCCTTCCCGCCTGCTCCCTGGCTTGGTAGGGCTAGCAGGGAGCATTACAACTCCCTGTGGTGTTCCCAGATTCCTCCCTGAGCTCCAGAAATGTGTCCCGACCCTTACCTGCCCTTCAGGTGGGCTTCATCCCACAGATGAGCTCACTCTGCCCCATCTCACACTGCTTTTCCTGCCTCTCTTGAGTCCCACCTCAGGCACATTGCCTAGATATCCTCCCATAGAGAGGACAGTGGGGATCCTCCACACCTAAATCCCACAGGAGCAATCCTCCAGATGCAGAGACCTTTGTCTCACCTGGTGCCCATCCACTTGTCACCTCAGTCAGGCACAGGCAGGGTTATGCTACTCAGAGTCCCAAAAAATCTTTGCTGCTACACGTTGGGAGGGAAACAGGCCAGGATGGGACTTGCTGCATTTCTGTGACAGAGCAAAGGCAAGAAGCCATGTTCCAGCATCAGTAGAACACCCAGCCAGGTCCCTGTTCCTGAGGGATTTCACTGCCTCTCGTCTCTCCCTCCCCATTCCTTCTCCTCACAGACAAACTGGAGAAATGCGCCGGCTTCAGCCTCTTGATCCAGAACACCTCGTGGCTCCTGCTGCTGCTCCTTTCCCTGCCTCTCCTGCAAGCCGTGGACTTCGTGTCCCTGTGAAAGGCAAAACACACACACACACCCACACACACCCACAGAGCGCTCGCACACACACACACACACACACACGCACGCACACACCGAGCACCCCCGAGCAGCCACCCCGCCTTCCTCGCAGCCCCCTGGAAAGAGAAGCTGAAGCGTCTGGAAGCCGTGAAACCTCTCTGTGTTATCTCTATTTAGCCGTGTATCTAACGCTAACCACCGGCCCGTGCCGAGGCCCACCATCCCACGCACACACGCCCCGCTCCGAAGCATGGTGGCTCTGCTAGGCAGCGTTGCTTCTCCCATCGCTCCTCCCCGCTCCGTAGGCTGGCTGGTTTGCTTGTGCTGGGAGCACTGGAGGCCTCAGCCTCGCTTGTCCCATCCCTTTAACTCTTGGGGTTTGCCTGTTCTCAGCCGCGGAAAGACAGCTGGATTGGCAGGTAAGAGAGAGGGGTGATGCGAGAGCGTGCGGAGGGTGCCCGTGGTGGGTGCTGTGCCCACAGGCCCTGGAGGTGGCAGGGCTCTTGGTGTCCCCACCTGCCCTGCCCTGCCCTGCCTGCCAGCCAGGTGACTGATTCCTCACCCTGCTCCTCTCACCCTGAGCTGCCACGGCTGGGAGGGAGCACAAAGTGACTCCTGTCTCAGTGAACAGGGGAGCCATGGGATGCTGCTGGGGGTGGCAGGAGGGGAGGAGAGAGGGCAGCAGGTCTAGGAGACACCATGGAGCCCCCCCTGCCTCCTTAGGGCTCCTCTGGGGCCCTGGGAACGGGCTCAGTGCAAACGTGCTTCGGCAACAAGTTTTTCCTAATCTGTTTCTTACAGCTGAGCTGGAAGTGAGGCTTCCTCCAGACACCATCTGGTACCTTTGGGCTGCCCGAGCCAGAGACAGCACTCGCTCTCCCCGGGGACCAGCCCTTAGCTGTGACGAGAGCATTGCTGCCAGCACCAGTGGAGGCAAGCAGAGCCTCTCTGAGCTAGCCACAGCCCCACTGCCCTCCCCAGGGCCCTCAGAGCTGCACCCAGGCTGGCTGGTGGGGAGGGGGCTCCCCTCTGGGAGTGTGACCCCAGGGTCTCCACAGAGACTCCTCTGCACTGGTACCTTGTCTTTCCTAAGGGAACATCTGAGGACCCCAGTCCTTCCTCATGGAGAGGCAGAGCAGTCTTCCTCGAATCCCACCGTGCTCCTGGGAGGAGCCCGTGGGCCCCCTCCCTTCTCCCTCCTCCCTCCTCCCTTTCAGCATTTCCCTGTCTCCCTTTAGGAGCAGAAAAGGATCCAAGGGCAACCTCGGTAAGGCCAGGATGGTGCCAGGCGTTGGTGAGAGCAGGGACAGGGATGCCCAGCACAGCTCAGATCCGCCAGCCCAGGGCTGCCCTGATGCCCTCGGGACCCCGAGGAGCCTCACCCAGGGGAGGGCACGGGGAAGGGAAGAGGCAGGCAGGAGCATCCAGGTGCATGGGGTGAACCCCAGCTGTGCTACCCGTGCAGCCCGGGCTGTGCCACCACGGCTTAGAGCAATACACAGCAGCTGCTCCCCACTCCCTGCTCTTCTCCAGAGCTGCTTCCTACCCCCGTGCCCGTTCCCTGCCCATCCCTGCCTGCTTGCTTGCTGTCTAGTGCTGCTGAGGCCGTGCCCAGCTGAGGCCTGGCTGTGCCCAGCTCCCTGGGCGTGCTGGTGAGCGCCGGGGCAGGCGCAGAGCCCAGCAGCAGAGCTCAAAGTCTCATTTTTTTGTGAACATTTGTAGTTGTTTCCACAGCTTGTCGTCAAAGAAATTCTGTTAAGGGAAAAGAAAAAAAAAACAAACAAAACCACGGATTAAAAAAGAACCCTATGAAAAGCAACAACAACAACAACAAAAAAAAACAAACCTTATCATCCAGGAGTGTTCCTCTGTCTGCACAATAAAACCCTACCTAGGTTGTGTGTTGGAGCCACGGGCGCCCGTGTGTGCGGCGGTGGGGACAGGGGCTGTGTGGGGCTGGGCTCCAGGACCCTGCTGAGGGGTACAGCCCCCCAGGCAGCCCCCTGTGCCTCCAGCACCCCAATGCCTGCGGGAGAGAAGCAGGCAGAGGGGCAGAGCAAGCCTCTCCTGCCCACCTGGAGCATGGCCCACATGGCCAGACCCTTCATCCCCATCTTCATCCCTGTCCCTAAAGCCCTGATTCCATCCCAGAGGGCCCCTCTCTGCCCATGGTGGTGCCAGGGAGGCAAAGCAGGAGAGCCCAGGTGTGGACCTGGCCCATCCACCCCTGGATGGAGGGAATTGCCAGGGACAGAAGTGGCCATGGGAGCGGGGCTGGGTGTGCACGTGTGTCCCAAAGCTCCTGTGCCTGTCACAGCAGGGTCCTGCCAGAGCCCCTGTGCCCACAGCGGGGGCTGCCAAGGGCTCCCGTGTCCTCTGGAGCAGCCATGCACTGCCCTGCCCAGGGTCAAGATGCCACCCTGGCACTAGGAAGCACCAACAGGACCCTGCCACCACCCCCTAACACCATTGGTGACCCTGCGCCACCTCCCAGAGTGACGCCCCGACGCGTCCCTCCCTGTTTAAGGGCTGGAGCCAGGCGGGAGGGAGGGAGGGAGATGCCACCCTAATTACATCCCTCCCCATTATCCTCGGCAGGTGCTCGCTGAGTCACGGCCGCGCAGGTGCCGTACCCTGGGCGGGTCAGGCGTCCCGGAGCGGTGCCCCGATATCCCCAAGGATCCACGAGGGGTGGCCACGCCACGCCAGCTACCCCCTGCCCACCTCTGCTGAAGGTTTAGGGGGCTCTTCTCCCTACAGCTCGCCCCAAGGGCGGCAAAACCCAGTCCGACTCCTCCCCTCACCCTGATGCTCGACTCCAGACCTCGCTGGCAGCCACGGCCACCCCCTTTTTGCGCCTCCCTGCACCCCACACCAAGTTCTGTCCCCCTCCCCCGCTCCCTCCCTTAACCTTCCCTCTATCCTTCCCCTCCTGGACCTCCATCTCCCTCCCCAAATCTCTCCCTTCCTCACGCTTACCCTCAGTCCTTCTTCTCCATTCCCGCTGTCCCGGCACCCCCTTGCCGTGGGCCACCAGCCCCCCCCGGGCTCACGTTCCCTTTAAGCCTCCCCAGGCTGGAATGCGAGAGGAGCATTTCAGCGCCCTGTGAGGTCAGATAAAGACACTATATTTATCTGCCTGGTAACCTGAGCCCTGAATTTCTGCGCTGCTGTTTTTACGTGGCCCCACAGCCCTCGGGCTCGGCCCCCTCCGGCCACTGCGCTCCCTCCCAGGGCGGAGGGGCTGAGCCGGGGCTGCCCTGTCCCCTCCGAGGGTCTCAGCTCCTGCCCATCTCCACATCGCCCACCTCCGGTGCCAGGGGCAGCTCCCCCAGGGAGGCAGGATCGGCTCCGAGGGCATCACCAAATGCCCGGCTGGTCGCCCCTCGCCGTGCCCTGAGCAGCCATCGGCCACCGGCTCCACATGCAGGTGAGTGCAGGGGGTGCCTTGGGGACACCGCGCCAGGTAAAACTGCCCCCCTCCTCCTTCAGCCGGATAAAACCACGGGGGAGAGGTTTCTCTCCAGGGAGCAGGTTAAGAGTTCACACACAAAATCCTGGCTTTGAGCCTCCCTCCCCAGCACCTTTCTCATCCCCCGGCGTGGGCAGAGCCGCCTGCCCGGGGGTCCCTTCTTTCTTTGCCACCCACAGACCTCCAGGCAGTAACTCATGCCCTGGGTCTTACGTCAGGGCCCCCGTGGGTTTGGGGTTTTGCTGCCTGGGGGTGGCCCGGGAGCAGCAGGTTCTGCAGCAGGGTGGGGATGTGTCAGCAGCACCGAGCGAGGCCGGGGCGGTGACTCCCGGCCTTGTGGTGTGAGCTTGGAGGGTTCTCCGGCCCCCAAGGGCTGGCAGGGGAAGGGCCCTGGCCAGGTTGGTCCTGGCTGGATGTGTCACCTTGGGCAGGGCCTGTCACTTTGGGGGGGGCAACGCTAGAGCCAGGCTGTGACAGAGGCACTGCAGTCCCCATCATCGACAGGGGTGACTCCTGTCCCTTATAGGGAGCAAACATTTTGTGGCACATTTCCCCCAGGGCTGCTCAGGGTCACCCTTCCTAGAGGGAAATGAATACCTGGAGGGCTTCTGTGCCTTGTTCCCCTCGGGGAATGGACAGGAGGCTGTCCCACCCTTCTGCCACACTCAGCTGGACACGAAACCCTCCAGCCCCAAACCATTTGTACTCTGGAGAATGCAGATTGCCTCACACAGGGTCCCCTCTCTGCCTCCACCACTGCGGAGTGCTGGGAGCTCCCACGTAACCTCCAGGCTGGGACATTTTGTCTCAGGGGACAGGGGACACAGCTCCGAGCCTGCGTAAGCGAGAAGCAGCTGTGCTGTGACACCTCGGATGGAGCCAGCGCTGTGTAAGCTGAGCTCACCCTGCTCTGGGGCTCCGTGGCCACCGAGGGGGACAGCAGCCACCGGGCACGGGCAGGACAGCAGCTGGGGACAGAGCGGGGGCTCTGCTTCTCTGCCTCCAGGGTGAAGGTTTCCTCTCCTCGCTTTGAGCTGAGCTTCCCACTGGGAAAGCTGTCGGAGCTGGAGGCCGGGGCAGGACTCCCCAGCACCCTGAGCAGCCCCGCGGTGTCCCACTCCCGTGTCCCGGCACTGCTCCTGCCTGGCCACGTGAGTGCAGACCGGACATTCCTGTGCCTCAGCTTCCCCTGACACCCCGGGAGGATGATGAGGGTGCAGGAGGCCTTGACTCAGCCGTGCCGGCCCCAGGGCTTTGCCAGGCAGCAGGAAAGCTCAGCACAATGACGGGCAGGGAGGGGCCAGGCAGCCCAGGAAGCGCTGGGAGGAACCGGGGTTTTTCTCACACCCCCTCAGCTCCTCTGGCTCCTGGCACGCTCTGCTCTCCTGCCGCCCTGGGGTCTGCTTGGATGTGACGTGGGGACTTGGAAGCACAGGCAAGCCTGGCAGATGTGACATTCCTCCATGGTAAGGCCTCTCTTCCCAAGGAATGGGGTGGCTCCTGTGTCTGGGGCCGGTGCCCTCTCCTCACCCTGCATCCCTCCATCGGCTCCTCCGCATCCCCAGGGCAGGTGCTGCTCTGTGGGGACCTGTCCTGCTGCCAGGAGCACCTGCTGCCCTCCTGTTCCCAAACTGGTGCTCTCCTGGTGCTGCTGGTGCCAGGGGTGAGTGTGGGCACCTGGCACCGGTGTGGGGACGATGGCGTTGGGGGCTGTCCTGGCACTGTCCCGAGCCCAGATCATCTCTGCTGGCAAGGAGGATGGGGAGCAGGGCCCGTCCCTGTGCCAGGCTGCTCCGTGCCCCAGCAGGGCAGGCAGCCAGGCATGTGCTCCCTGCGAGCCCAGGGGCTCCATCACTCTCATCCTGGCACTCGAGTGCCAGTCCCTTGGCTGGGGTCCCGCTCCCTCTGAGCGAAATTCCCCACTGTTTTCATGTCAAATCCTGCCTGGCAGAGCCACTCTCCTGGTGAGGGTGGCCGCAGCCAGGCTGGGAAGAGCCGGGTGTTCCGTGGAGCCCTTGCCTGGGAGCAGATTATTCACCCTTCAGCCTCGGTCCCCAAACAGGTCTGAGCGCTCCACCTCGCTGCTGCTGTAAATACTTCCCTCTCGGCTGTGGGATGGCTGTTCCCTGGGCAGTAACAGCGCCCGGGAAGCAAAGCCAGGCTGCCAAGCCAGGAGCCCAGGCTGCTGTCTCTCACCACGCTCTCCTAAAAGCATTCCCGGGGCGTTTGGACACTGAGCCGCCGGGGCTCTGAGCAGGGGGCTGGCTCTGTCCGGGGCCGGGCAGGGAGTGACCCGCAGTGGCTCCTCTTGCCCGGGATGCAGCGCCCGTCGCCGAGCCCGGGTGAGCCCTCGGTGCCGCCGGGACCGTGCAAGGGATGGGCCAGGCACAGGCTCCGGCACCTCCTGGCTTGGAACCGGGCCAGAGCCCGCCCCGGCTGGGCTGGGAAAAGCCTTTGAATCAGGGTCATCTCCCGGGTGACTGGAGACTCTCGGAGCCACATGAGCCACTGTCCTGCCAGGGAAGGGACTCCAGTCACCCCGGGAGCTGAGCACCAGCAGCGCCAGGGCAGAGGAGCTGGGCTGAGGTCGTGCCTGCCCCAGTGCCACCCACAGCCCAGGACAGGTAGGGATCCCGCTGTCAGCCTGCCAGCGTGGGTGCTGAGGGCAGGCTCTCCTCCAGCTCCTGACAGCCTGTGTTTGGGGACTGCTGGCTGCCACACTGCCCTGTCCCTGCTCCGGGTTGGCTCCGTGCGTGCTCTGGGGGCCTCTGTCCCTGTCCCTGCGTGCTCCTCTCCTGCCCTGTGTGGGTGCCACGGGGCAGAAACCACCAGCTCCCTGTGGGGACCGAGTGCTGGCTCTGCCTGGCTGGCAGGGGCACAGCTGCCACCTCACCAGGAGGACTCTCGGCTTGAATTACTGATGGGGGCTCACGGGGCACAGCCATGGCAGGGAGACAGGAAAGCTGCCCAGATCCTGAGCTTGCCTCAGTTTCCCTCTCACTGAAATGCCAGCCCCTTGCCAAGCCCTGGCACTCCCTGTGAGTATAACCACAGCTGGGCTGGCTGGATTGGTCCATCCCACCTGCCTGTCTCAGCCAGAGCTGGGCCTGAGCATCATCCTGTGACCAGGCCACTGCCCCTCACCTGGAGCAGGCACTGGGGACATCTCTCCAGCCCCAAGAGTGGGACAGCCATGGGATGGCATGGCAGGGATGCCAGGACTGGGGCAGAGGTGGCTGCTGCAGTTCCTTGGTGTCTGTGGGGATGTTGGGTGCTTCTGGCTGTGTCCTTCTGCAGAATGAGATGTCTGGGGGCACAGAGGGGACACTGCCAGCCGGGTCCTGCTGTCCCAGGCGCTCCAGGAAGGCTGGCAGGGGGCAGGAGCCATGGCCACACTGTGACCAACAGCCCCTGGATCCTCTCTGTCTCCCGGGGTCTCCAGGGGAGGTGGGAGCTGGTGGCTGCCCTGCTGTGCTGACCAGGTCCTGTGGAAGCTGATCCCTGGGCTCTTCCCTTGCAGCCCATGCCTCCAGGACAACCTGCTGAGCCCCAGCCTGCAGCATGTCCCAGCTCTCCTCCAGCCTGAAGCGCTACGTGGACTCCTCCCGCTACGCCGAGAGCACCTACAGCAAAGTGCCCGGCGGCTACAGCTCCTACAGCTCCTATGGATCCACCCTGGCCACCGCCTACGCCGACAGCGACAAAATCGGCTTCAAAGCCAGCTACCTGCCCTCCCCCCGCTACCACCACGCTGGGGGGCTGTCCCCCACCAGTGGCTACGACAGCAGCCGGCTGTACCCCGACCCCAGCATCCGCCTGAGCCCCTCGTACATCCGCACGCAGCCGCGGCCGCCCGGCGCCGGGCTCAGCGGGGGTGCCTGCTACACCTACAGCGGGACCCCCGGCAGCCCCCCGGGCTACCTGCCCTCCGCAGCCCCCCTCAGCCGCCACAAATCCATCAGCCACTCGGACCTGGCGCGGGAGTTCTCGGGGCTGCACACCTCAGACAGCGCCTACCTGCCCGCGGCCGGCCCGCTCAGCGCCCGCGGCAACCTGCAGGGTCTCTACCAGGCTGCCTCCCACTCCGACTACGTGCGTGACTACCTGGAGAGCTACGGGAGGAAAAGCCACCACGGCAGCCTCTCCACCGGCCACCTCAGCCCCTCTCAGGCCGCCCTGCCGCCCTCGGGCAGCCGCTGTGCCAGCCAGCCCTGCGAGAGGAGCGATGACCACTGCGAGCTGCCCGCCCACGGCCCCACGGTACGCGGGGCTGGCTGGGGGTGGGGGACACAGCTGGCCTGGGGTTGGGGGATGTGGGCTGTGCTTGTGGCGAGCCGAGGAGCCCGAGACACCCGTGCTCTGCCTGGGAGCCTGGGTGTGCTGCTCCCTGCCTCAGTTTCTGCGTGTGACCCTCCGGGATGCCCTTGCTGGCGCAGCAGTCCCGGCTGGAGCTGCTGAGGCAGCCGTGTGCGGGCAGGAAGGTGTCCTCTGAGGGGCTGTGCTCGCAGGGCAAGCTCCCCAAGGAGGCAGGATCAGCCTGTGCCCAGCACTGTGCCCGCTGCACTTTGTGCATGCATGTGACAGCAGGTGATGGCTCCGGCCCCGTGTGGGGCTGACGAGGATTTCCTGCTGCCTCATCCCAGAGAGGGAAGGTGACACGGGCGGGCTGGGCACTCATCCTGCTGGGACAGCTGGTTTGTCTGGTGCTGGCTCTGCCACAGTGACTCAGTGCCCAGCTGCCTGTCAGTTTTCTGGTGCCCAGCGATGCCAGCTCCCTGGCACCATGCCCTGCTGTCAGTTTGGGGCCCTGTGCCCCAGCCTGCGTGGCACAGGGGGTTCCCCTGTGGCAGTGCTGCTCTGGGCAGCAGCACACTGTGTTGCCCCAGGTCCCTGTCGGTGCTGCAGCGTCCCCAGAGCCCCAGCCCGGGCCGGGAGCAGCACCGCACACAGCCCGTGCAGGGGAGCAGCCTGGTAATTTTCCACTCAGGTTTCCTTCCAAGATCTGGCCGGGCTCTGCCTGCATTGTCTCCTGCTGTCTTTCCACTCACCCTCCATTCACCCATGGTCTGACCTGCCCTTTGCTTCCCTGCGTCTCTGTCCCACCGCCGTCCGCCGACCTGAGAGGAAAAGTCCTGTCCTGCTCACAGGGAAGGCAGGAGAGAATCCCCCAGCGATCCTCACTTTGCAGCCAGTGCCCCCACATCCCTCCCTGTGCCCTTTCCCCAGTGCCTTGCCCCACAGAAGCACCTTCAGCAGTGCCCTGCCCTGGTATGGGACCCCCTGTGCCCACCTGCCTCATGCCTGGCCCCCAGCCCTGGGGTGAGGGAGTGGGCCGGGGAGTCAGGAGAGTGGAGGATCAGTGCTGTGGAAGGGAATTCCTGCCTCCCCCATCCCACACCAGGCCCTGCTGGGGGGGGACCAAGGGGGGATCCAACAGCTGCTGCAGCCAGTGGCTCTCACAAAAGCCCACATTGCCACTGCAGGGTCCCCACCCCATGTGCCCACACAGTGCTGTGGTGGGGTGCCAGCCTGCTCCCGTGGGGTGCAAGTCCCAAACCACAGCCCTGTGGTCTGCACGTGAACACAGCCAGGGCTGATGGGCGGCAAAGGTGGCGCAGGGCGCTGGGACAGACATCCAGGGCAGGGCAGGCAGGGTCAGTGACACTGCCTTAGGTTTCCGTGGTGCTTTGATGGGCACAGCTGCTATTTTCCACTGCTGTGGTTTTTTTCCCTCCCTTTCCCAAGCTGGGAAGCAAATGTCCCGATCATAAACCAGGCCTGGGTGCCTGTGGCTGTGCCAGGTGCCGGAAACAAGCTCAGGCTGCAGCCCTGGAGCTGCCATCGGTTCTGCCCCATTGCCCAGCCCCGAGGGCAGTGTCAGCAGCAGCCGGGGGATGGCGGGGCTGGCCCCGTGCCTCCTCCCATCCCTTTTTCCACCGTCACAGGAACCGCCACCCACAGGGGTTTGCAGCCAGCGGTGAGGGTGCCCTACGTGTGTCCCTACCCTCAGCAGCACTTTATGCCTCAGTTTACCACCCCGTAGGCGAAGGGAAGTGTGTGAAGGCACGGTTTCAGCGAGGGGCTGTCCCTGCGGAGCTGCAGGGCCGTGCTGGCTCCCAGGAAGGGCAGTCTGGAGGGGGGCAGGACTGGAGCTGTGCCGCCCCATTAACCACCCCGGGTGTACATAGGGTCAGAAGGCCAGGGCCACCCACAAAACCGCCGGCAGCTCTCCGCAGTCCCATCCTGAGCAGCTGACGTCCCTGGCCCGCAGCCAGTGCTGGCCCTGCCCTGCTGCCACGGTGCCAACCGGGCCCGTGGCAACCTCTGCCCGCGGCGGAAGGTCACCGCTGCAGAGGGGCCAGCTGAGGGCAGGGACCTGGCTCTGGGTGGTGCCATCCCACCGGGTCTCCCCTTCTCTCTGCCACTCCAGCCTCGCCCTCAGAGCCTCAGCTCTCTGGCTGGAGGGGAGTTTGGTCCTTGGCCTGGGGTGCTCAATGTCACCGGGGCACGAGGTTCAACACGGGATGTGGCTGAAGTGCCCTCTCCCATGGAACCGGCTGGGCCAGCACGGTGCATCCCCACGGGGAGAGCTGCCCCAGCTCCCTGCACAGCACTCAGGGCCAGCACAGTGCATCCCCACGGGGAGAGCTGCCCCAGCTCCCTGCACAGCGCTCAGGGCTGGCTGTTCACTGAGCCCAGCACGGTGCATCCCCGCAGGGAGAGCTGCCCCAGCTCCCTGCACCGCACTCAGGGCCAGCACGGTGCATCCCCACGGGGAGAGCTGCCCCAGCTCCCTGCACGGCACTCAGGGCTGGCCAGGTGCTCCAGGGCCATCCTGGCCCTGTGGTACCCACCCATACAGCCTGGATTTCGGGGAGCTGTGCCACAGCTGTGCCCCTGGGCTGCAGGAGGGCGGTGGGGTGTGTGGCCTGGCGTGCACAGCGTGTCCCCGTGTGTGTGTACACCGTACACAGCCCGGGGTGTGTACATGTACACACGTGTGAGCACGCGCAGGCCCCGATTACGACAGGCCTCCTGTTGTGATGCAAAAGATCCCCGGCCCTGCAGATGAATAACGCTGCAAGATGCCTCCTCAGATATTTTTGCTGGTGCCAAAAATAGTCTGCCTCCCTTCCTCCCTCCTGCCCGTCCCCAGCCAGCCCCTCGGCTGGCTGTGCTGAGCTCCGCCGTGGGTAGGGGAGGCTGCATCTGCAGCCCTGAGGATTCAGCAGCCCCTGCTGCTGGATGGGGCTGTTTTGGGGAGGAAAGCAGGCTCTGCTCAGAGCCCTCTCGGTGAGGTTGGAGGCTGTGGCTCTGTCAGAGCAGCCCAGCCGCACTCTCTGCCCTGGTTGCCCGTGGAAATTTCCCTGAGCAGGCAGAGAGACACCTGGGCACGCAGAGCAGGCGCGGGGCTCCGGCGCTCGTCCTGCCGCGGTCAGAGGGGTGAAGCAGCAGCGGCAGACGCAGGAGCGGGACGCAGGACACCCGGGCTCCCTGCCAGCCTCCGCATCTGCCCTTGCTGCAGGAGAAGAGCTGGAGCTCTGCCCGTGCCGTGCCTCAGTTTACCGAGGGGAAACACCAGGTGGGGTCTTTGCTCCACGTAGGAATTGCAGGGAGATTTTTCCCCAGCACAAGGCACTGAAATATGTTCTCAGATCGGTGCTAGTACATCCCCCAAAGAGGGGGGTTCCCCCAAAGTGTCACTGCCTGGGTACTTGGCGTTGGCACTGCGGGAAAGGCACAAGCCCGGGAGCCCCACAAGCCTGTCTGGCAGCCCGCAGCCCCTCTCTGGGTACAGGCACCCCCTGCACCCACATCTTGTGGGATTGTCCCACTTTTACCAAGGCAATTTTGGCGAGTAACCCCCAGCTGGGGAGCCCCACTCCCTGCCCAGCGCCTGCCCGGAGCACGGCGTGCCCGGGGCCGGACAGCCGGTGCCAGCAGCGCTGGGCACGCCGAGCTGGGAGCACGGGGGAGCACTGGGGTCGGGGCGGGGGGGCTGATGCTCCTCCGCCCCAATTCCCCATTGCCCCGCGGTGCGCACACGGTGCCGGTGTCGGGGTACGG
Organism: Chaetops frenatus; assembly: GCA_013400775.1. Taxonomy (NCBI): domain Eukaryota; kingdom Metazoa; phylum Chordata; class Aves; order Passeriformes; family Picathartidae; genus Chaetops; species Chaetops frenatus. Next base: position 180,555 of record VZTR01020557.1, read on the forward strand.
GAGCTCCGTTGAGAGAGACGCCGAGGTGGCACCGCAGCCCCCCGCAGCCCCCCGGAGCAGGGGCAGTGTCGCCGCCCCGTTCCGGAGCGTGTCCCCGGGGCAGAGCCGCCCCTCGCGGGCCCCCCTTGGCTCCCGGCGCGCTGTACCACGCGGTGCGCGGGGGCTGGCCGTCACCGAGAGCCGTCACCGAGCCGTCACCGA
>VZTR01020559.1:3410-16331 GCA_013400775.1 Chaetops frenatus
CTCCCAGCAGAGCAGGGAGAGGCGAGCTCAGGATCCCAGGAACCCGAGCAGATGGTAACAGGTCCCAGTTCAGGATAGAAGCTCACCCCACGGCAGAAGAAGCAGCTCTCAGCGGGGGTCTAGCAGTAGCAATGAACTCTTCTTCCCAAAAGCAGCAAAACAGCAGTTCTAAAACATTCTCTCCAGAAGCCCAGAGCAAGTGTGTCCACAGCTGCTTCAGCTTTGCCTTTTACCAGCCCAATTCTCGAGATATCTTTGTCCCTCCGAGAGAAAAACTCCCGAAACGGTGAACAATCCTTTCTCCCCTGAGCTCAGCCACTTCTTTTGTTCTTCTTAAGTACTCAGTCGTTAAGGTTTCTTAGCAACTTATGGAAAAAATTCTTAGCAACTTATGGAAAAAATTCTATGGCTGAAAAAGGAACAAAAGGAAAGAAAACTCAAACCCTAACAGCCCTAAAGAGTTATTTGTTAGCATATTACACCATGACAATGTAAATGTCAGTTTGCATAAGCATAGGGAAACATCATTGTCCTCCTCTGCCTCTCCCTCCTCTAAGATCCAAAGTACCCATGAAATGGAATCCCATCTTTTGTGAGGCTAAGGAGAGAAGCGTCTCTGTATGCTGGTATTACCACAAGACAAGTAAATTGTTAAATTTTCCATAATTTTAACATATACTCCCACATTAACTAAATCATAACTGCTACTTTTGACCTTTCTGAAGATCTCTCGTTTGTTGAGGTTTTTTTGTTTTTTTTTTTTTGGTTCATTTGGGTTTTTTGGTTGGTTTTGTTTTATGGAAGTGGTTTCTTTGGAGGGGGTGAGGCAAGCATGTGGTGAATAAAGTAATTCTGAAAAAGGTTTATAATAGATCTAGTCTATAACTTATATTTGCGTACCTCTTCCATCTGCTTCCAAATACTTTGACATTCATCCAAGAGCTCTTCCTTGGCATCTTCAGAACCAGCTGTGTTACCGATTTCTGATGAACTTTCAGCCTATTAACAAGCAAATAGAACAGTTATCATGTAGATCTACAATAATTGATATCAGTTACCGAACCATAGCTGCCACTTCAGATCAGGTAACAGAATAAACTTCCTTAATCCAAAGCTTTTAGTTAATTCCTCTATACTTCTAGAAAGCATCCAGCCATTAAGTAAAATCAGCTAACTATATAACTAAGTAAAACGAGAAGACACTAATAATTGACTTTTAAAATTGAATGGCAAAGTCCTAAATTTTCATAACTACTTTGATTATCTGCAATGGCTTCTTTATTTTCCAACAACTTTAATACAGAAACAATGAGAGAACCTCATATCTACAAAGCCACACTTTACCTCCATATATCTGCAAAGTTTTTAAGCAGTTACTTCTGCTCTGTCAATAAATGTGCTAATCTATTTCTCCTTCATTTGAATTCAGAATATTTTTGATTAAAAAATTAAGCATCCTCTAAGTTACTAGAAAAACAACAAAAGAACCTGAGATATACAGACAACCAAGAAAGGAGGGCACCTGGACAGCTAAAAGAAAAATCAACCCAAGCTAAATTAAAAACTTTGAGAAACTGTTGGATCAGAAAGAAACACATACAAACTCATAAATTTAATCCTAGTTATCTCACTTAAGAGATACCTGAATGACATCAGCAATTAACGGGGAAAAATAAGAAGGGCCAAAATTTTCTTTCAAGGGAAAACAACCAATAGGCTAGATGTACCAGATGCACAAAGCCTTTACAAATACCTTAGTGATATCACTAAGCCCACCAAACACATGGAGATTAAACAGAAGCATTAAAAATAGGTAATGATCTAAAGAAGAATGACATCTCTACATTCTTAATGATGCACAAATTACTAACTCAATCTTTTCTTCTTTTTCAGAATAAAAACACAGCACCTTGCAGTTTTCCCTATTTCAGTATGGTTAAATTACATTTTCACAGCCTACCTGAAAACTGAAGGCTTTTTTGGCATTCTCGCCTTGTTTTAGGACTACATAATTAAGTAAACACACACATGTCCAAGCGTAGGCTCTACGCTAGCCAAGGCTTTATGAAAAAATCCCAGAATCAGTCAGGTTGGAAGGGATCACAGGGGGTCATCTTGTCCAACCTTCCTGCTCAAGCAGGGTCATCCCAGAGCACACGGCACAGGGTTGTGTCCAGGCAGTTCTTGAGTATCTCCAGTGAGGGACACTCCACACCCTCTCTGGGCAATCTGTTCCAGTGCACAGTCACCTGCACAGTTAAGAAGTTCTTCCTCACGTTCAGGTGGAACTCCCTGTGCACCAGTTTCTGCCCATTGCCTCTCGTCCTATTGCTCAGGACCACCGAAAAGAGCCTGAATCCATTCTCTTGGCACTGTCCCTTCATACACTTATACAGATTGAGAGAGCAAAATGCGTCGTGTGACCAAGCACAAAACGAACAACTGCGGGAAGACGGTCAGGGAGGGGAAAGGTAGAGCAGGTCTGTGAAAGAGACACGAAGGCACCTAAGGAAGCAAAATATCGGCAGGGTACAAACAACATCACATAAGCGGTGAGACAGGGAGCTCCCGCAGCCCCGACGCGAACCTCTGCAGCACAACGGCGCGACGACATGAGGGGGGACATTCCCGCTCACAAGCGAGGGATAAACGTCGCCCCTTCCCAGCCGAGAAGCCAGCGTCCTCCCCGCAAAGCAGCCTCGCGACCCCGGCGGCCAAGAGCCCCTCCCGGCCCCGAGGTGTCGGAGCGCCAGGCTCACCCGGAGCGCCGGGATCCGCCCGGGACTCTCCCGCCGCCCGCTGCCGCCCGTTACTACCATGGCCTCTTCGCGCCCTCCGCTGCGCGGCGCTGACGTCATTAGCAGAGCGCCCGGCGCGGCGCGGCGCCGAGCAGAAACGTCGGCACCATGGCGTCCGCCGAGCCCGAGCGCAAGCGAAAGCCGCCCGAGGTGGAGGCGGGCGGCGGGGATGCGGCGGCAGCGGACGAGGAGGATGAGGAGGAGCGCTGGGTCGGGCCGCTGCCAGGGGAGGCCGCGCAGGCGAAGAAGAGGAGAGGTAAGGAGAGGAGCTGAGCGGAGCTCTGGCCCGACTGGAGCCGAGGCGGTGGGATCACTTCCAGGCCCCGCTGGGCGGGAGCGGCCACGGGGTGAGGGCAGCTGTCGGGAGCTCGGATGCTGAAGCCGTGTTTCGTATGTAAAAGGGGCACGCTGGGGAGAAACCCTTCGGGTTCGGAATTACAGGGCAAAGGTGCCAAGTGCTGAGAAAGTTGTGGCCGTTCAGCCTGGAGAAGAGAAGGTTACGTGGAGACCTCATAGCAACCCTCTGTATCTAAAGCATAAAGGACACAAGGAAGCCGGAGAGGGACTCTTTCACAGGAACTGTAGTGATAGCACCAAGCGTAGTTGGTGAAACTGAAAGAGAGAAATTCAGGTTAGCTATAAGCGAAAAAATTGCCTACTGTGAGGTACTGGCACAGGTTGCCCAGTGATTTTTTGGGTGCTCCAACCCTGGCAGTGTTCAAAGCCAGGTTGTAGAAGACTTTGAGTCAAGTAGGAGGGGCTTTGGGACAAGATGGTGTTTGAGGCTTATTCTTGCCCCTTAACATTCGCAGATTTTATGATTTTTGCTTCTTCTGGAGGACACTTTCAGGCTAAGAGTCCTGCTGTGCAGGCTGAAGCTGTGCTGTTTACATTACAGCTGTGGAGTTAATCCATCCTTTGGACCCCTGTCCCAAGCTGGAGCAGCAGGAGAAGTCTCTAGTCTGTATTTTGGCATGTAGCATTGATGTGAGCAGCAGCTCTCAGCTCTCTGGGTATCACTTTAAAGTAAATGTGACTTTAACAATGTTCAGCAGATGTAAACATGCAAGTTCAGTAAAAAATACCGTTGCACAGGTGTTAACAGGTAGCATCTAAAAATTGGAAACAGAACTCAAAATTATTTTATTCTAGGTTACTCAGTTAAACAATTAAATTGGTGGCTACCAGCACTTAGAATTTATAATACGAGTCCTGTGTGGGACCACAAATCTTGTAAAAACAACAGGGATACATTTGGTTTTGGAATGAAATGAGGTTCACATGACCTTCTGTTTTCTGGCAGTAACTTAAAAAGCTGTTAATTGACTTAGGTTTTTTTTTAAAACATTAAGAACATTACAGTTCTGGTAGCAGTTGCTTTAAAAGGGAAGAGCAGTATGCATTAAAGCATCATTTGAGTGGCTTTAGTCCCCGGAAAATGTGTTAAGTCTGAGTGCAAAGGCAGAGCTAAAAGCCCTTTAATTATCTTTGCACAAAATCCTGCATACTTTTGACTAAAATAAGAGTAAGCAGTACAAGGATGAGTAAAAGACAACAGGAGGTAGATGTAACTGCATGAAAAAAAAAAAATCATCTGTATTTTTCTCCTTGGTCTCCGTAGTTCTTGAATTCGAACACGTTTATCTCGAAAATCTACCGTCGGCTTCGATGTATGAGCGCAGTTACATGCACAGAGATGTCATTACTCATGTAGCATGTACGAAGTAAGTATTCTTGCTTTCCATTGTATTTCCTCATCTGGGGTGTGTTTTTTGTGTATGCTAACAAGTTCTCATTGTAGGAGTTATATAACGGAAAGTTACAGTGTTCTGAGGTGGTTTTCAAGGGATGGTGGGTTTTTTTTGAAAAAACTAAATGGCTTACTTAGAAGCAAGATAAAAGTTGTTTTTATAGGCTAGAGGAGGGTCTTAAAATCCTTGTTAAGATGTGCAGGAAATACAGGAATAATATTGACTGACTCCCTCTGAAAAAATACCATTCACCAGAACTGCAGAGATCTTACACACACACACATACACACACACGCACAAAGTAACTACTGTGAAACCAGACTTAAAATAGGAGCTATATTTACATATTGAAAAAGGATAGTGCTGTATGTTTCTTTAGTTTAGGCTATGACTTTTCATAGATTAATCCAGAGTGCACTAAGATACCTGTTTTGTTTTTCCAGGAGTTGTAGTACCCATTCAGACAGACTGGCACAGTTATTTCTTGAGATTGCATTTTCTGCACAGTGTTAATTCTAGTACAAATTACTGACCAGTGGGAAGGTGCATAATATTTGCATCTGTTTTCTTGTTTTTATTTTTCTTTTGTAATTGTAGGACAGATTTCATCATAACAGCCAGTCATGATGGACATGTAAAATTCTGGAAGAAAATAGAAGAAGGGATTGAGTTTGTTAAACACTTCCGAAGTCACTTGGGTGAGAAGTTGCTCTTTCTTATCTAAAGGACCACACTTCCTCCTCTCCCTTGGTCTTTGTTGTTTGAAGAGAGAGTGCAGATAGAGAGAGAGATTCTGGCATTCCTTAGTGCAGTCAGAGATTAAATGATATCTACCTATCTTCCTTTTATTCCTCTGTCCTGTAATGTTTTGCTCCCAAGCTCTAGCAGGGATAGGATGAGAATAAAACATGTGGGACTCTGCTTGCACAGATCCCCTACAGCCTTTGCATTGCCGTGTGCCCTGCTTGTAGGGAGAATCTCTGGGACATAAGTGAACAAGATACACAAAAGTGTTCATAAACTCCAGAAAAGTTTAAAAATATATTACTTTAAATAAGGGTACCTAAATCTTTTTTTTCCCCTTGCAGTGTGGAAAAAAAAAATTTCATCTGCAATTATGGTAACTGTAGAGTAAATTCTGTGTTATTGTTGTAATTATCAGATGAATTACAATTAAGAGAAATTTCAACCCAATTTTCTGAGCTAATAAGTGCATAAAGCTTTTCAACACTATGCTAAACATTAAATAGACTGGACAGAAAATGAGGTTCTCAATGGTATTAGAAATTATGATATGCCTGAAGGAAAAAAGTCTGGTTTGATATGCAGAATGTTACAGTAAGAAAAATATTTAATAATAGGTAGTGAAAGCACGGTTTCCTTTTAGAGTTACAAGAAACATTAAAATATGGTTTTGATCTTAACTGTTCTTATTATATATAGAAGCAAACTGTGAGAACAAAACCTACAATGTGAAAATCAGCATGATGAGAACTTTATGGAAGGCTCAATTGCAGAGTAGTTTTGAGTATCATGGGTGTAGTAGTCTATTGAGTTCTGCTGCTTTTATCCTGTTGAGAGTTGCAAGCTGAGGAGCACATGATGTTTACACCATCATAATGGTCTCAATTTTCTAAAATCAACATTTTAAACTAAACTTATTGCCATTATAATCTTTTACTTACGTTTTTGATAAATTGTTCATTATCACATACCTGAGTCTAAGCACTGATAGGCTATAAAGTATTGTTTTGTGAACTTTATGTTTTTTAATAATACTTTATTGAAGTCAGATAGAGTTTTAAATGGAAAAGGTGATAAAACAGTTAGGAAATGGGTTTAAACCTTTGCAGGTCTTCCTTATGTAGTACTGAAATGAAGGATGTCCTTTCCCATTCTTCATAGTATCTCAACTTAATTCACAGGTGTCATTGAGAGTATTGCTGTTAGTTCGGAGGGGGCATTATTCTGTTCAGTTGGAGATGACAAAGCAATGAAGGTGTTTGATGTAGTCAACTTTGACATGATCAACATGCTGAAACTTGGGTAAGTTACTCAGGTCTCAGAAGTGTTTATTTGAGATTACCAGTGGGGATTGTTTTGCTAAGAGGTAAGTCAGTAATTTGGAGTTATTGAGTTCTTCCCCTTCCCTCATGCCCCAGTCAGGTAGAGTTGAGTAAATTGTATTGTCTGAAATGAATCCAATGGCTGGAGACCACCTGACAGAATAGAAAAAATTACAACTGCAGCAGTAGAAGAGAGTAGTAGAAAAGGAGGTTCCTCAGTGTTAAATATTATGCACAATGATGTGAGGTTTCTGCAAATATTTAGTTAGGCACAATTTCTTTCTGTTGTTTGGCACTGAATTTAAAAATTACAGTCTACTAGTAGTACCATTAGAGCAGGGATTTGGCCTGTATGTATGGTCTCATTTGTTGTCACAGGGATACCGTTTCCTTCTTCCACTCGAAGCAAATATTGTTGTTTTCTTTAGTCTTGTAGCATTTCCATAGTTACACAGTATGTATCTAAAGGATCTGGGAGAATCAGGAATGTATGCTACTGGAATTATAACAATACCAGAGAAAAATAAGCCCCACACTGTTAAAAGAATGGATTTGAAGGGCTGGAGGATCAATGAATGCTGTATCAAGTACAGCAGAAATACTGATTTGTCTGCAAGCCTTTTAGAACTGGAAAACATATTCTTCATAGTCTAAGATATATTGGTTAATTTTGAAACTGAATAGAAGTATAAAGTCAGGGAAAAAAGCTTTTACATAAGAACATCTAATAAAAGCTTATGCTATCAGTTTTGCTAGTTACAGTTTTAGTGTTATCCTCCAGATAATGTAATTCACTTATAGGAACTGATTCCCTCTTGGCTGTCTGTTCTGGAAAAATTCCTGTTAGGCTTAATCTTTTTGGTTTTGCTGTTATTTTTGACTTAGCAGCCCTGTAGTGTTACTACATAATTGGTAAAATTATAGAAGAAGTAAAATAAAATTCAAAAAAGCATGCCTGATTTCAGAGCTTTCCAGTTCTAACTAATCTATACACTGTGACTTTAAAAATCCCCATGCTTTATGCTTCCATCCATGATCTGGAAAAGATTGGCTGTTTCTGCAGAGACTTCATATTTATTTATTTGATCCTATTCTTTCTAATGAACCTGAGAGGAAATGTTTGTTTCTCTTTACTGATAGACATAGAAAATCCCAATTATTAGTGTCTGTCATGTCAGGATATCATCAGTCCATCAACATCTGTAAGTCTAATTCGTGAACCGATACTAAACATGAGTTTCCTATGGAGACTGTATCATTTTTTTGATGTTTGCCTTTTGATTTAAGTTCTAGTTTCCAGAATCTTTGCTTACAGACTTTAAAACACGCATAACTTATATTATTGTCTGTATCTCGGACTTGTTTTATTTGTTGATTACACTTTCGCAAGTAGCAAATTAGTTCCTTCTTAAATGTACTCACAACTCTTATTGAATATAGGGGGATTGTCTTAATTTTGTTTGTATCTTTTCTTTGGGTTTTAGTGGTTTTATGAGTTTTTTTCTGGCAAGGTCTAGTTGAACTTTTCTATAAGTGTATGGCAGAGGTGCAGTTGTCTTCATTTATACTGAGTCATTACACAACAAGACTGATATAAATGAGTACTATTTATTAATGCCACTTGGGCTTTTTATCTGGATTTCTGTCCATATTCCTCCTTTTTAACCACTTTCTACTTTGACTATCACAGCCTCTTTACAAAACACTATGGAAGCAATAGAAATTGGTAGTAATCTGCTGAATGGTATTTCTTGGTAAAGCTTGTCTATAATATGCTGAATATTAGCATGCTGAATATTAGCAAGATACATATTAGCAAAACTAGTAAATAAAGTTTAAAATTTGCTTCTGAGGTTTGATTTCAAGTTGGCAGTATAACTTGACTCTTACCTAATCAAAACCATTGCTTATTTATTTTTAATTTTTTTTTCCTTTCTGCTCTTTGCTCCAGCTACCACCCAGGCCAGTGTGAATGGGTATATTGCCCTGGAGATGCCATATCTTCTGTTGCAACATCTGAGAAAAGCACAGGAAAAATATTCATATATGATGGACGAGGCAATAACCAGCCACTTCATGTTTTTGATAAACTCCATATGTCCCCTCTTACTCAGATACGCCTGAACCCTGTCTACAAAGTAGTTGTGTCTTCTGACAAGTCCGGAATGATCGAGTACTGGACTGGTACTCCTCATGAATATAAATTTCCCAAGAATGTGAACTGGGAGTATAAAACAGATACTGATCTATATGAATTTGCTAAATGTAAGGCTTACCCATCCAGTATAAGTTTTTCACCTGATGGCAAGAAAATGGCCACTCTTGGGTCTGACAGAAAAGTTAGAATTTTTCGTTTTCTGACGGGAAAGCTCATGAGAGTCTTTGATGAATCTCTGAGTGTGAGTTTTGTCTTGTTTCTCCTTTGAAATGTTTTCTCTACTTACTTGAATTTGTTTGCCAGCACATTGACCTAAGCCATTATTTATTTCTAAAGGCCAATTTCCTTCCAATATTTTTCTTGCAAAAAAGGTCTTCTGTGTTCTCCTGCTTGTCTCTTGGATTGCTTTGCCTCAAAATGAATTCTTACTGATTTATGTTACCCACATAGTGAAACAGAGTTGTTGATTTTTGTGTTTTCATGCTGCTAGATTACATTTTACTAGAAAGCACTTGTGAAAAATGCCCATTGCAAGTGACATCGTAGTAATGAATTAAATTTGTAATTTATCATCTTCTAAGGAATTTGATAGACAACTGCACACTTACATGTGCTTAAAACTAGTACTACAACATGCCTGCTGTACCATTAAAATAAAGACAGTGTTACTTGTATTTATTTAAATCCTTCAGTTAAGTTTGAGTGGAGTAATCTCTCTTGAATTTGGTATTTTCTAATCATGTGAATCAATGTTTTACTGGATAAAAAGTTTAAAACATATTAATATAGTAGTGCTGGGGGTTTTTTGTAGATGTTTACTGAACTGCAGCAGATGAGACAACAACTGCCTGACATGGAGTTTGGCCGACGTATGGCAGTTGAGCGTGAGCTGGAGAAAGTGGATGCAGTAAGATTAATAAATATAATTTTTGATGAAACTGGACACTTCGTTCTCTATGGAACAATGTTGGGCATTAAGGTCATAAATGTAGAGACTAACAGGTAAGTTCCAGTGGTGCACATTGAGATAAATTTCTGTTCTGAAGTCTTTATTCAGTCAAATATAGAGCATATGTAAAGCTTGATATGACTGTGGAGGTGTCTAATCTTCTTGTGTTGTTATTTGAGAGCCATACATTACACTGTAGAGAAGGTACTCCCATTCTTTGTAAAGAGTCATTGCAGATTAGAGTTTAGACAAATGAGGAGAAAACATGGCAAGCACGTGTGTATTTAAAATGTGTAATTAATCAATTAATATCTGGCTAGCTGGATAGGATAATGTAAAATAAAGGTGGATCATTTAGTTGGGTTATTATTGCATAAGGAGGCTGACTGGTAAATTAAGATAGCAGGTTTGAATAGAGAAACATAAAAGGGATTAGTAAGTAATGATTTTGAGAGGATTTTGGGATTTTGCTCAACATCCAGCAGTCAGAAAGGAGACATTCTCTGACTGTGAGCAGCTGAAAGTTACACCTCTTTCCATCTTGTACTTCAGGTGTATTCGTATCTTGGGAAAACAAGAGAACATCAGAATGATGCAACTGGCTTTGTTCCAAGGAGTAGCAAAGAAACATCGTGCTGCGATCACTATAGAGATGAAGGCATCTGAAAATCCTGTTCTCCAGAATATTCAGGCAGATCCAACAGTAATCTGCACAGCTTTTAAAAAAAACAGGTTTTACATGGTGTGTGTGGTTTCTATTTAAATAGCTCCATTCTTGTATTGATTTCTCTACATTATTTTTTGTTTTTCTCTTTGCACCTTTCTAGTGCTTTTTTTGTCTTCAGTAGTTGAAAATGCAGCTTTTACAAAGGAGTCCCTTTATATTGCAAGTATATTCTAGAATTTTTATTTTGAACTATCTATACATTAGCTAGAAACAGCTGCAATTCTTTCATAAATTTTTATTTCCCCAAGATGATCCCCTTTTGTTCTCATTGAAAAAAAAACCTAAGTAAGAACATTTTAAAAAACTAACCAGATCTTATAAAGAAACAATAATTAACTGTATGCATAAAAAATATAATAGAAAAAAATTCCACAATCAGGACTTGGTAGCACTAAGGACATTATAGGCAACCAAGAAAGACAGGACTTATTTTCCTGTTCACAGTTTGTTTTTTTAGGTGAGAGGGAACCAAACAGACAAGCAATTTCAGAGTGGTTAGTAGCTGATTTGAGAGAGGTCATAGCCATAAAGGTTAGAGATTGGTCTGTCATGCCTTAAATTTGCTGGGTTTCTGTATTTTATATTAATGCAGTATTGGAATAAGAGGATTTATTTTAACTTTGTAGCACAACTAAACCTTTTGGCATAAAGTCTGCCAATTTTGTCTGAGTATAGCAGAACAACCTGGTATTCTCCACTTCTTTTTAAAGAAAAGATGCTGAACTAGTGCAGATTCCTATTGTAGAGGAGAAAGTTTAAAGATAATAGATTATTAAAAGTTACTCAGATTTGCATGGAGTTTTACTGAAATTTGTGACTGTGGATATGCTAGTAACACAACACAGAAGTGCAAGGATAGACTGTCTATGAATTGTCTTTGTACATTTCAAATTGAATTGGGTGTTCAGCAGGTTGAAGAATGACATTGGTGTGTAGGTTGTGGAGCAGTGTGTATTCTAAGAGGAAAAAAGGAAAAAGCAGTTGACTTTCTGTTCTTTTGTGCTTCAGTTTACAAAACGTGAACCAGAAGACACAAAGAGTGCAGATTCTGACAGAGATGTATTTAATGAGAAACCTTCTAAAGAAGAGGTCATGGCAGCCACTCAGGCAGAAGGTCCCAAAAGAGTGTCAGACAGTGCCATCATCCACACAAGCATGGGAGATATTCATATCAAGCTTTTTCCTGTTGAGTATGTATTTGCTGTTTTTCCTGTCGTTTTGGCTTTGTTGCTTTCTTCTCTCTCTTGTAGTTGCAGTATCCAAGACATATCTTATGCTGGAAATAATTATTTTCATTCCCTTTTTCTGCTGTCTTTGTTTCCTGACAGTTTCCTAATATGCCAAGGTAGGAATGTGACTCTTGACGAACACAAATAAAGTAGGGTAAAAAGAGGTCTAAATAACAGTCTGGGGCACACGAGTTTTTAAAATTGTATTTAGATTTATTTAGTTACTGGTTCAGGAAGGGTATTCCTTTCTTAACTTTTGTTTTTGAACAGGTCATGATACTCCTCTGTGTAAGATCTTTATTGTAAGGCAATGCTGTGTGCATAGATCTTGAAAAAGGATGATGTTAGGTGTAGCAGTAGATTTGGCAGCAGTTATGTTCAAGCCAGGAGAACAGTAGTTCCAACTTCCAAATGTAGCCAGTGTACTACACTTAATTACTCCAGCTCCTTTAATAGCAACATAACATTTATACCAGCATATAATCCTAGTGTTTTGTATATCCAAAACCAGGCATAGAATTGAGAAGTTTTACACATGACAATTGCTAAAATCAGTTTGTCATCCTCTCTCCTTTGTGATGCAAAAATTGCAAATAATCTGTTATTTAACAGGAAATTATATAGTATATATAAACTTAAACCATGTAGATTTAGTCCATGCTTCTTCAAAAACAAATTAGTGTTTGGTCATAAGCACAGGTAAGGCAACTTCAATTCTACCCTATGGGCTACCAGACTTTTACTGCAGTCTTCACCAGTGTTTTTTGCATCAGGCCCTGGTTTCTGGAATTCATAATTGTAGCATGTAGATTGCAGTAATGGCACAGCTCTTGCCAGTGAGCAACAGGCCAAGCTACATTATCTCTTTTTTTTGTTAATTGTCATGCTAATGTGTCATATCTGCATGTACAGTATTGCAGGGTTCTTCATTGCAGTGGTTTTTATGCAATTTTAAATACAGTATTANCATTAGTTACTCCACTGGTGCTCTTTTTTGCAAGATAGCTTAGAGTGTCACTAAAAACCAAGCTAATGTTCCTTTTCACAGTTAGAGTAGAGTAGAGTAGAGTAGAGTAACTACAGCTGTGGACTCAACTTGGCCATTTTCTCCTTATTGGGAAAATGTGTGAGTCTGTGAAATTGTCAGTGTAGATCTTCTCTGGCTGCTAATTATTTTTATAATAGCAGAAGAGCCATCGTAAAAAAAATTTCATTTTGGTGTAACTCTCAGAAGTAAAAAATC
>VZTR01020560.1:0-51856 GCA_013400775.1 Chaetops frenatus
CACACACACACAAACACAAACACTGGTCCACTATATTTTCAAGAAGTTTGAACATATAAAGAAAAATTGCTCACTCAGAAAGTGTTTGAAAATATCAGCTGGAATTTCCATTTTGATCCGATTCAGGATTTAGCCACCTGTACATGCACAAGCACAGAGACCACCTATGAAGCTCACACAGTGAGATTTTTAATGGAGATCACTCATATTTTTGGTTACATTATGGTATGTGTCATTCCTTCTAGAAACAGGTGCATTTATACTATCTGTAATCAAATGACTATCCCCATATTCATCCAAAGAATGCCTCTGAGAAACAACAGGCTTTTTACAAAACCCAAATAAATGATTTCTAAGAAAAGAGAGACAAGAGAGCAGATCTTCCCCCATGGCTGATCACACTCCTCAGCTGATGCTGCTGATAAATTTGCTGATAAAACCTGGAGGGACTTTCACAGGGGAACATTACTCTTAAAGCAGCTTTGTAAGACTCAAAACTCCTTACATTGCAGATCTGCTGATCCCTGTTGTCTAACTGTGGTTACATGTGCTGACTCCAGTTTCAAAAATAATTTCTTAATCACTTTTGGCTCATCTTGGGTTTTCACATTGCAAAGCCGATGCAGCTGTGGAAGGATGGACCAGATTCCATTCTCCCTCACACCTCATCAACATCAATGTTAATTAAGTTCTAGGTTTGGGGCCAAGTTACACCCTGAGATACAAATGGCCTCCAGACTGGGGCAAGGGCTCTTCTCTTCATTTGTGTTCTGCCTGGCATGGTGTGGTTCATGGATCATGCCTGAGATTGGTGGGGACTGCTGCAGTAAAGATAATAAAAAGCAACGTGGTATCCCTTAAGTAATGATGGTAATTCCTGCACACACAGCAGCAGGGTTAGGTTCAGCAGGCCAAAGTTTTGTATGTATTGTACAGTGACCTGTGGTCCTGCTCTTCTGACTGTCCCAGCTGGAGAACATGGTGGATCTCACTGTGATTTCCTCCTTTCCTCATGCAGAGGAAAGTGGAGGGTGTAGAGACGTGGCTCAAGTTCCCATGTCATTCTGGGAGCAGAGAAACACAGCCAGATGAGCACATTCTGTGACTGCAAACAAACTGATTCTTCCCATTAACATATTCTGCCACAAGCTGCTTCCTTCTTCAGGAAACCAAACGAGCTGCTCCATTAAGGGCTTCAGGCCTGTGATACCTTTCAGGTTTTTGTTTAGTTCAAGCAGACAAGTCCTCGTCCCAGCACAAACCTGGCTCTCCCCCCTCTCTGTCTTTCTCTGCAGCGTTACTTGAGTCCCCATTTTCAAATGCCGTAATAGCACAGAATAACTACTTAGTTGAACACAATCACACAATTGTGTGACAAGACAAATGTAATGTAGAGAACAGGGGAAATGTGATCCTAAACTCAGGGCATCCATTCTGCACCAGAACAGTCAAGAGCTATGTAGTTTTTGAAAGCCAGTCTCCTCTTGACAATTACCTTCAATTAATGGTACACTGCACTAAGCAGAAAATAAAAACTATGCCATTAAATCCTTCAATGCAGGCTGGAGGCATTCCAGGTTGGCTCTGAACTACCCTAAAGAGCCTGTGTTCATATTACATAGTTATAACTTTACAGGCCTGAAAGAATATGAATCAACAGTCATTTATGCTGTCCCCTGCACTTGACAAAGCTTATGTCTGAGAGTTTTAATCCTGATGTAGCCAGGTTACAAGGAGGCTGTTTTGTGTCCAAAGTATAAGCCTGTCCACAAACATTGCCTTTGCTACTTTAAAACCAAATAGCTGCCATAGAGGTACTTCTTTCACTGGAATGTATTTCATAGAAAACTGAAAGGGTGGAACCATACTTGTTTTTCACAAAGCCTTTAGTATGAGCTTTACATTGGAATCCATCAGGTCCTTTATCTATATATTCTCTGATGCACGGGCTTTGGCTAAGCTCTGCAAACAAGAGAGTGATCAGCCAGGGTCACTGTGTATGAGGTGCTCCAGGATGAAGAAAACTGCCTGTCCCAGTCCCATCCCACAGTGGAGGGAGAGCTGGGATCCTTGGGAGCAGTTCTCACCTCCAGGCTGTTCCTCGCTGACCTACCTGGGACTGCCTTTGGCAATGTGATGATTTTGATGTACAGAAAGGCCATGAGGATTTGCTGTCCAGGCTACAGCACTTTCAAAAGTTATGATGAAAGTACTGAGAGGGGAAAAATCATGCTCCGAAAGAAAAGCAAAGCCTTGTGATTTAATTGTTTCACTTGTTTTCAGGACTTACACCTCAGTGAAATGAAATATTTTGTAAGTTGCAACTTGGCTAAAAATTTTCTGTTAAAATGAGCTTGGATGTGAAAGCATGCTTACAACAAGGCAATATCTTTAAAGGGAAACACCTCATTTTAATATGAAAATATATTTTCTTCAGTTTTCAGCCAGAATGTTTGGCTTTCAAAGACAGATCTGCTTTGGGGTTGGCTCGCATTGGTAGTTTTAATTAGAGTTTTCAGTATATCAAACAAACATAAACATTTTCTTCTGATGTGTTTAGAACAATTCTCAATACACTCTAATATCTTAAGAACGAAGCTGGGGAGGTTGTTCCTGTATTTTGCTTGGTTTCAGACTGATTCTGGAGGTAGCCTTGGCTCTCAGAGATGCCTACCTGGTGTTCAGCACCATCTACCACCAACGTCCTCAGCAGCAGAGAAGCTGGACCAGTCTTTGGACTAGAGGTTTTTGCACTCATAGCAGGAGTAAGTAGTTGGAAAATACCAGAATATGTAATTTCACGTGATCATTTCTCATGTGGGACAGAAAATTGCTGCAGGTTCTCCAGGTAAGCTGTGTTAAATGTTCATAACAAGTTATTGTTGATTATTATTATATTATATTATTATTGGTTATTATTGATGTTCATATTTTAAAATTGAATTATGAATAAGCTCCTGCTTACTTTTTCCCAAGTTTACATTGGCAATTTTTCAACTTTTCAACTTTTCTAGTTACTTTTTAGCCTTCCATACAGTGATCTTCTTTCTTATGTTTTTCCTGTCTCTGACACCCCAATCAGTACTTTTGGCAGCTCTGAAGAGGGACCAGCACAGATACAACATTGTATCTCTTTGGGATATTGCAAGGCTTTACCAAAATCCCATATTTTTTTTAGATACTTGAAACTTACCCCTTGAAACATGAAATGCAACAATGAAAGCTTACCAACAGTATCTAGGATAGCAGTATTTAAATTGTGTGATGTGACAGAGTTTAACTGTCTTGTTTCCCTAAAATTCGTCATGTAAAAATTTTGTTCAGGTTAACCGTTAATTAATAAAACAGCTTCATTTGGCCCCAAAATATATACAGTGCTTAGAGCTTTGCTTCTGAAACACGTGGTTATTCAGACCCAAAAAGAAAAAGATGTGCTCAATGCACAAGATGCCAAACTGAGATTAAACCCACTAAGGTCTACAAAGCCTGCTGCAAGAATGATAACTATCTTTGTCAAAATCCCAAGCAAAAACATGTACGTCAAGTGAGATTGTTGATAAAATATGAATATCAGGGTAGGACTAAGTTGTGGGTTATTTTCAAAGAATTTATTTTCCTCTGAGATACACAATTTATCTCAAATCTTACAACCCATTTCTGAGCATTGCATTTATAAATTCTGATGACATGTGTAGTTTCCTTCTGTGGCAATACATAACTACAAAAGTCTTGTTTATTAAATGTATCTGAGTTTCTGTGGTTCACTGAGAGTTTTGGGGTGCTAATTTTTTAGTTCTAATATGTTTGTCATTCATAACCTGAATGCCCACAAACCTACAGCTTTCTCACACTGGACATGTTTATTGTAAAAGATGAAAAGCCAAAGATGGGACATCTGATTCCCACAGAGACATCATCTGCCACAGAATAATTAAAAGGGTTTTTTCTAGGTGATTTGATGGGGATTTCTTTGCTTTGCAGAGATATTCTGAGATGCAGCTAACCCTATTGTCCCAAAGGATGCTTCTGTTAATCTCAGCCCAAATTCTTCTGTGTTCCCCACTGCAACTATTTATCTGGGATGTGGTAATGTTTAATTGAAGCATTCCTTAGTGATTTATTTGTTGGACATTCCTTGCTAACTCAGAGCTGTACAACACAAAACACAGAAACAAGCATCAGTTTTTTCTTCATGGAAAATGCAACTGGAGTCATTGAATCTTCATCTTTATTTATGGAAACAGATTATATTCCTACATCACAAAGTGTCAAAAAACACCTGCTGATGAATAACAGATTTTACCCTGCATGTAGCAGGAGCTGGAGAATTCACCCTGTAACTGTCAAAGGGAAATTTATGTCAGATCCTTTTACCTCTTGATTCATAGACTTTGAGCAACAAAGACTTTAAGACATTAAGGGATTAACTACACTAAGATGTGGTGAGTGGCACACTGCAGTCAGGCTTAAATAAACAGGCAACTTTGGCTTTTAGGCATTTGCTTCTCTTCAGTGCCTACAAAAGGTACTGGCATGAGGATCATGCTATCCAGGTAATGGAAGGGAGGTGAAGGTATTGGAATCTTTCCCTGTGCTGAGAAAAGATGGTGTAAGAACACCAAATATTCCCTTTATGTGGTCAGATGTCTCTCTGCAGAGCCGTAATTTGAATTAACACAATTCCCTTATCAGATTCCTTCCAGGCTCTCAAGGTTCTGCAGGATCCTTTCACTCTCAAAGCTCCTTCAGTTGCCAAGGCATCCTTCCCTTCTCCCTGCCTTTTCCCCAGTTTTTAGACCTCTGTATTCATTGTGATCCTTCTCTCTGCTTCCTGGTCACACTGAATTAGTGTCGTCTATGTCTCATCAGCAGCAATAATTAATGAAATTGAGATATGTCTCATACTCAAACATGGACACTCAGGATTCCCTCTCCTCTAAGACTTGCTGTGATTTGGGTTTTCAACATAGTTTCAGGTTTTCCCTTTGGTTCACTGCACAGCTCTTCACCAAACTCATGATGAATAATTAATCATTTGCGAGAATCCTTGTATGCGGGCAGATGAATTAGGAAGTTGTGGAAATCTGCTAGCCTACCCATTGCAAGTATTCAATTTATTGTTTTCTGAACTTGAACAGGCTTAGACCTCATTTAAATCAATCCACTCTTGAACTGTACAGGACATTTTTCTGAATAAAATCCCAAACAAGACGGAATGCTAATTCTAATATTTGTCTTATGTGACAGAAAGGAAAGACAGCTGTAATTCAACTATATTGATGTATCATCTATGAACTGTACAAGTGTTAACACATCCTATCATTATGATTTCTACACTCCCACCTGCTTCTTTGCTTCACCCACCTGTTGCATCTTGCTTCTAGATTGCAAGTTGTTTGGGGATGGTACGTTGTTTACTTTGTGTATGTTGTAAAATGCCTTAGTACGACCCAGTTTAAGCTTCTAGGCTCTTCTGCAAAAATAAAAGAGTAATGAATGTCAGAGATAAGCAGAGGCAATAGTAAGATACTGATTAGTTTTCGGATAGGGGCCTTTAAAGTGCATTTTATTTTTTAGTAATGATATACTTAATGTGTGATAATGATCTTAGTGTAAAATCTGATTGGAAAGTAGGCACCTGTTGTTTTTTCTGCAAAGTAGTTAAATGAGGTCAGCACTTTAAGCTTTCTTCCCTCCCTTCCCTCCAGCCCAGGGTTGACCTCACCTCGGTTAACACCAGATAAAATTGCAATGCCTGGTACCAGCAGTGCCTTGTGGTGGGAAAATTAACATGTGTTAGCTATTCACTGGTAACAATGCTGGAATGTTTCAAGGAGGGAAGAGAAGAAGGCTATCAGTTCTTTTTTGGTCTGGTATTCCATGCCCTTCACCACACACGTTAACTTTGAAGGTGAGCTCTTTTATGGTTGTCATTCCTGCTTATAGTGAGGAATTTTTAGCCCATTCCAAAGGTACCACTAAAGGTATCTGCTGGGAGGTAAAGATCCTGGCATGAGTTGGATTCAAGCCCTTGCCCAAGAGGATATGGGCTCATCTGCCTGTTGTGCTGGTCCCCTCTACCATGTATCTGTTTGAACAAGAGCATTGTTGCCTGTTTGGCAATAAAGTATTTAGCAGACACCCGTCATCCATCAAAGCATTATCATTAATAATCACAGTGAGACATTGGGCAGAATGGGAAATTAATCACAAGTGGCAGGTGGAGCACCTCAGTGCAAGAGGAGCTTTTCTGCATGCTGAAAAGGAGCATTTTTCTGCTTGCTTTCACAAAGGGAAACTCTGGGTTTAATTCTTAGTTACAACACGTCCCCCTTTCCCTTGCTGGTGTAAAAAGAAGTGTGCATGACCACTCTATTGCCAAATGGGGTAAACCTGAGAGTGATAGAAAGTGTCCTCATACTGACCTAGAACAGTGAAACAGGGTGGCTGTTCCTTCAGGAATTGGGAATTCAAATCTCCAGAGCTTGGCAAAAGGGTTTGAATAATTTCAGAACTCATTGTGACTGAAAAAAAAAAATTTATTGTAATTATCACCTTTCTGCCTCCTGCATAGCCCCCATCAACAGGTACCATGAGAACAGCAGTGATTAAAAAGGCACGGTATAATAACATTGATTTAGTCTGATTAACAAAGTAATAAAGCTGTTTGAAACCTAAACAATTCGAATGAAAGTCCTTCTCAGTGTATCAAAAAGTCAAACTTTCGTCACTATGGACTCTTTTTGTTACCCTCTCCCTGAAATAGAAAATGATTCATCCTTTCATTATGACAGTTCTGATCTGAATATCATGCTGAGCTAATTGAAGTTTGCCTTTACGTTAGAAAAATCTACAAGGCACAGAGATTGTGTGTGTGTCTTTTAATAACTGCTGTCCCCATGCTTTTTTTTTTTAACCAAAGCCTATGTTACTCCCCTAACTGAGTGACATAAATTCACACAGAGCGAAACTAAATAAACATATTCACATAAGTCATGGAAAGTACATTTAACCAAGAAATGTCCAGTATAATTTTCAGCCCTGTAATGATGACTCTGTTAGTGGTAAAATATTGATACAAGGATCCTTATTGCTCCAGATGACTCTGTTAGTGGTAAAATATTGATAAAGGGATTCTTATTGCTCCAGATTTTAGCTCAGGAGAGTGTAGGGGTCTCTGGTAGATGTTGTTGGATGCTTATAAGAATGACAACTGCAGCCATATGAAGGAAGTGATGATGGCAAGCACAGAACTTTGAAGACCTGGTAGTCCTTTAGCACACTCTCAGCTGAAAAGGGCTGAGCAACATATACTTGTCACATTTCATATAAGACAACTTTTCCAACAGTAAAAGTCATCTCAGTATTCCAGGCTCACATCTCTTTTTTTAATTGCAAGACAAAAAATGGAAGGGTGCTGTACTGTTTTTGAGTTGCACTGTCACTTGAAGAAGAATGGAGCTGAAAGAGAGTAGGTTTGGATTAGGAAGAAATTCTTCCTTGTGAGGGTGGCAAGGCACTGGCACAGGTTGCCCAGAGAAGCTGCCCTATCCAAGTGTCCAAGGCCAGGTTGGATGGGGCTCTCGACTCACCTGGGATGGTGGGAGGTGTCCCTGCCCATGGCAGGAGGTTGTAACAAGGGGATCTTTAAGGTCCCATTCTAAACCAAACCATTCTTTGATTCTAGGAATTCATGATCTTATTCTCCAGTATGTAGGACCCCTTTCTTTTTTGCAGTCACCTTCTCAGAAGATGGTAGTGTTTAAAGCACAAGAACATGAGTCCAATATCCAGGATCAGATAGAAATTAATCTTTCCCCAGAATTCTGTTTTAACAGTGAACGATAGAAGATTTTGAGAGAAAGAGAATAAGAATAATTAATGCTTTGATAATCAGTGATTTACATCACATCAGCTGAAACTATTTGGAGCATAATTTGTGGTAACTTTGATAGACGATTCTGCTAATTTGATTAATCAATCTATTTTGCCTTTAAAACATCCCACAACAATAAGTTCTATAGCATTAGAAAAAAAGTAATGTTAAAGGAACTTGAATGTATAATTCACAGTCATTATCATCAGATTGTTTTCCAAGAGAGATTCTTATTTTCTTTCGTACTTTCTTAAATTTTCCAGCCTCAGCTGATGACAGTGTTATCTTTCTGTAACTGTAAGGAAGAGGGTGCTGCAGCCACAAAGACCTACCTTGTTATCACTTCCAGGCCAAATAATATCTAATGATAACTGGGGAGAAGTTTCACTTGTTAGAGCAATTAACATCCACTAACAAACACTGAGACTGTTATCCTGAGGCTTCATTGTCCCATGAGAAGAGCATTGAAAGGACTGCCTGCTGTAGCCTGGGTTACAGAAACCCAGTGTCCTTCTGGGTGTCTCCTCTAAACTCTGGAGCAGAAGTTGGCTGTTGCAGGACCCTTCAGGAGGATGCTCTAGTATTCTTCTCTGGATTGCATTTTGTAGGACATGGGGTAAAATTCTAGAGAACCATAGTTACAAATGGACTTCCCAGCAGAAGTTCAACTAAGTCTGACCATGTACAAATCTGTTTCAGCAGCTCCCTCTCTAGTGAGGCACATGGGCAGTTTCTTAAGGAGTCCACCTCTCTTCCTCGTAACCTTTGATAATTTGCTACCAGAAGTTAGAGCAGACCTTGGTTTCCATTAGAAAGCATGATGCACATTAGAAACAGACAAGTGGTTCCAGTTCTTAAGGGATGAGTGCTCATGAAATGTGTGCAATAATGCACTTCAACAGTTACACTCAATACTAGCAATAATAACAGCAAATAGTATCCAACCCAGGCACGTATTTTTGAGATGCTCAGTTGTTTTAAAACATCCAGTTATATTTCATGGACACAGAATTCAGGGCTCATGAAAACACTCAAAAATGAGGTACATTCCTTAACAGGGATAGGATAACCCTTGGAGTTGCTGAAACTGGGAAAAGTGCCTGTTGAAATATAAAATGCCTTTAAGCCATTTGGGAATATGCTGTTGAAAAAGAAAATCAAAGAGTAGGGAAGAGGAAATGTACTGTCATTTTCTGTTAAGAAGCTCATTTTTTTGCCTCCTTTTAGAACCATTCAAAATTACTTCTGGCACAATTTAATAATCTACATCAGTTTCCCAGGAGTTAAGATAGAAAATGATATTATGGCAAAAATGTCTTAAATAAAATAAATCTCAGTAAAACCAGAAATGTTGCTTTTTCATCAGATTTTTGAATAATTCAAGAGCTGTAACATCCACTTTTAAATTTAACTTGAATGTGGATATTCTTCCTTCTAAATGACAGCAGTATTTTAGTACAAGGCATATGCAGTGGAGCAGAATTAGGTTAAGATTAGGTGTTATGTAAGAGATTGTGCAATGTATCTCTTTCACATGTGATTGTGCAATTATCAGTATTAATTGTAAGCAATTACTCTTGTTCTTTGGATACTGTTGTTCTCCTCCTACCTCCCCAGTTCTGTGGGTCACCTTCCAAAATCTCTGTGAGGGGGAGAGAGGCAGGGAGCACAGGGTGGCAAGGATGGAGGGAATTCCTGCCATGTTTTACAGCCGAGGGAGGGACACTGGTCTCGTCAAACTCTCACTGTTGCCCGGTGGATGGGGGCTGGATCCTGCCTTAGCAGCCCTGCCTGACTTCCTCCCTTATCCAAGAATTTGGCTTAGCCTGCAATCTCCTGCCCAAGGTGCAGATTGACCCTGAGCTGTGACACTGACCTGGCACGAGGTGACAGCTGTTACAGATGAGCTGCTGGTTTGTTGCTTCATGTGCATCATGGACTAAACTCATAACAAAGAGTCAGGCTGATTCCAGCAGAGATCAGGTTCGTGCAGAGGAAAGCTCTGAGATGACCTGGAGCCTTTTTGCCCCCAGCTTTTAGCATAACAACTCTGGAAATCGACTCTGTTGGTCTTTTAACAACTGTTCAAAAGAGTGGTGCAGCAACTTTTGCTTAGGTAGCAAATAATGCAAGTTTGCAGGCCAGCACACATTTATTTTCTAGGAAACTCTGCTGAAGGCCATAAGATAAGTAGGATAGCTTAGGATAAAGGCTGAGAGGTATGGAGGGAGAATTATACCAGCATTACTTTGACAGAACCTGATTTTCTGGTTTCTGAGAGGTGGTCATGTTTCTCACCCTGAGGAATGCTGTTCCATCACAGGCTTTCTGAGTTGTTTCCCAAAAAGAGTAGGATGCATCTGAGCAAAGATTACGTTGACAACAGAGGCATCTACATCTGTGAAAGTCAATCCAGTTTCTCTTTACAATCAGGGGAAATCTGGCTGAGATATCCTGTGAAGCTCAGAATTACTTATTCTGAAACATTCTTCTCAATTAGGAATATGAAGCATGCCTAGAAAGTGCCTGTTTTTCTCCCTTAACTACAAAGAGAGCCAGAGCAGAAAAGTCCAGTTAAAGATGTCAAAAATGCATGGGTATGCCTGAAATCTGCTGAAATGAATCACATTCTATTTTCAGTGTCTCTGGTGTAAAAAGGAGATATCAGTATAGCCTTACCACTGTAAAGTTCACTACGTGGAAAATACTGTATTTTAATTTTTTTGGTTTTTTTTTTTTTTTTTCTTTTTGCTACAAAAACACAATTCATACTTCAGTCTATTTGATTTTACAAATCAAATAACAAGAAAAATGATGTGCTACTAGGCAAACAAAAACCCCTTCTAAGCTTATTGACACAAACTTTCCTCCCAAGCGATGTTATCTCTCTTCAAATTATATTACATGGTATCTTACCAGGAAAGCAGGCTGATTGAGTGTGGAACTGAGTCTGATGACACACCAGTTTTACTGCATACAGCTCAAAATTTTGAATGGAGATTCTGCTGGTATGATATCACCACATAACTACAGCTAGATACACATTCATACCTTTGTTCTTTCTCCAGAAAAGGCATGAAGCTTATCTGAGAGATTGTTGAGTGGTAAAATATCTTCCAGTTTGCAAGGGAAGATGGAAATAAAAAGACTAAAGGAAATTATTAACTTTAAACCTGTAAATATAGAATTTCTGTTTGTGAGACTGAGTAATGTCAGATTCACATTCAACTCTCTCTGTCTGTCCTATGTAATGCCTTGACAAAAGCCCAACAAATCTGGCACCTCCAAAGGCCTTCATATGCCTTTTTTGTGCTATCCAAAGCATTTACCACTCTAGTGAAAAAAAACCCACTCTGAGGGGTTGTGCATTAATCATTGCACTTTTTCTATTCCTTTGAACTAAAATGGAAGAAGTAACAGCAGTTGGACTCAATGTTAATTGTAGGTCCTTTTCAACTGAACTATTCTATTCTATTCTATTCTATTCTATTCTATTCTATTCTATTCTATTCTATTCTATTCTATTCTATTCTATTCTATTCTATTCTACTCTACTCTACTCTACTCTACTCTACTCTACTCTACTCTACTCTACTCTACTCTACTCTACTCTACTCTATTCTATTCTATTCTATTCTCTTTTATCTGAAAACTTCATTTCCAGTAATTAATATAATGCCTTAAAAGTAGTGATATCTCATTGAGCCCCATAAAGATCCGGATTGAGTTTGGAAGTGGCTGGTTTGCCCAAAAAGGGACTCTAAACAGTGGAAAAATGAAAGCAAACTGTAATTTTTAATCCTTCTGAAGGCACTTCTTCAGCAAGGTGAAATCAGGTTAACAAAACAAAACAAAAAATTAAAACAAACCCCCAGAAAGTCTTGTTTATATCATTCATCTCCTCTAATAAGTGTGCCAATTCCACAGCATCAACAAAGACCCCTTTCCAGGAGACTGGTGTACTGAAAACTGCAAAATTCAAGGAGAATCAGGTTTTATAGCTGCACTGACACTCAGGCTATCAATGCATTGAGCTATTGATGTGCACTTTAAGTCCAGGAACAAAAAACGTGCCAAAGCAATGTTACATGTGAGAGTTATTCAATAACATGTGGAGCTTAAATCTATCCTCTATCTCTCTGCATCAAGAACATTAATTAATTCTGTGATGAGAATGCCATTTTCAGCTTACAGTAAAAGCTGGGAGAAACTGCCAGTGATCCTTCTGGCTTTTATTCAAGGAAGGAAAAATAAATCTAGTCATTAAACTGGAAGATTTTTGTGGTCATTATGAGATTGAGCCATAGGTAGAGCTTGCAGCATTTATATTAGAGAATTGAAAGTGTGGATGCTTCTTTCAATGCCAGTATTTTTTGTTTGTTTGTTTGTTTGTTTGTTTGTTTTTGTTTTTGTTTTAGAAGACTATGCAAATTCAAGTACAGATTGTTGTAGAGAGGGGAACAAGACACTGCATGTGCCCTGGGACACGTGGTGTGGGAATAACCATATGGTCCTCCCCACATCCAGTTAAATCCATCCCTAATGAACCAGTTTACAGATGTGGACAAAAATGGGTCTGATCCCGTAGCTTTTACTTAAAACTCCTGCTCCCCCATGTCTTCCCTATAATCTTTGATTTGTGGAAACCTGGGTCAGCAAATCTTGTGTTTACTACTGCACGTGATGATGGGAAAGGTAAAGATTATATTGATCTCAAAGAATATTGAGACTGTGAGATCCTGAAGACAGTGTGACCTGGAGATATTGTCTGCTAGAAACAGAGAACAAGAGTTCATATGCTTAAACCTTATGAAAGCAGGTCCTCACAGTTTAGGCAGCAATTCCAAATGTAATATAAAATAAGTAAAAAATCCAAGGTCGTTTAT
The DNA here is from genome assembly GCA_013400775.1 of Chaetops frenatus. Lineage (NCBI taxonomy): Eukaryota > Metazoa > Chordata > Aves > Passeriformes > Picathartidae > Chaetops > Chaetops frenatus. The sequence continues at coordinate 12,763 of VZTR01020560.1, forward strand.
TAGCTGGCAAAACCTTGGCTATGTATCTTTCTTGGAACAGCACCTTTAATGAACTCTCAGTGTGCAAACTAACTTCATCATGTGCTAGCCTGCCTCGTTGGAGAGAAACCTTGTTGATGTCTGCCTGATCTTTAAAAGCCAGAGATAAGAAATTCTTTGTCAATGTCAATAATGGTACAACGAAATAAGCTGTACCCACCCACTGATAGCACAAACATCTATAGGAGGAGCTGCTTAGGAATTTTTCCAATAGGATATTTTACAGTGCAAGAAACTGCCAACTCACGTGAGTGCTTTTTTTCCCGAAGGAGTTACTTTTGTCTGAGGAATTATTAGACTAAGGGAAGATGGACTAGGTTGAAGAGAATGCCGATCACATGCTATTCACAGCAATAAACAGGGAAGAAGATTTTTTGAGTCCCTGCTCTGAATCATACAAGGTTGCAGCTTTCTAAAACCGGAATAGATTCAAGGCTTTCAGTTGCTTTTTGGAAAAGAGACAGAAACTGAACACTACTGTTGTGGAATAAAACACCCTGTCCCTGCCACCCCCCTTTCTCCTCCCCACCACTTCCCCAGTATTCCAAATATTTTTCACATGACATTAGGGAGAGGTGCTTTCTGTAATAGCAAATTCCTGGGAGCATGTGCAGGTAGAATCACCCTACAGGTTGTATTGTTATACTCCACAATTAATGTGGAGCCAGGCATAATTTTCCATGGAGGATAAAAGATGACCAAACTCCTCATATAATCCACCTCTCCTGTCCTTTAACAGCTTCTCCTGTTCCCACTGAACCATTCCAATCCCCCATCCAGGTACAAGTCCCCCAAGACAGCCCTTCCTTGAGACTCAGAAACATTCACACATTTTATTGAATTTTGGGTCCACTGGGGAAGGAAATGGGGCACCAGAAGAAGGACATCGAATCTTCAGGAGAATTCCAGCTCCTGAGTGTTGTCTCCTGAGTGGATCAGAGAACCACCACTCATCTGACCCATCAGATGCCCTTGGCAAGGATGTGCAAGCACAGGTGCCTGGATGTATTTGTGCCATTGCTTCAGCAACTTGGGCATTTAAATCAGAGGCACAGTCTTATCAAATAAATTATAATGATAAAGACCCTATCCTGTCCTTTGGAAGTTCCTGCAAATCATCCAAATTCTGGTTTTTATGCCCTTAAATATCAGTGCAGGAAAATACTGAAAGAAACGTTAAAAAAAAAAAAAAAAGCTTTTAAAAACATTCAGAGCATTTCTCTATTCTGTGCTGGAGAAAACTGCCAAGGTCTTTTCCCTTTGTTTGAGAAGTTTATATTCACATAATACTAAAAATGTTGTTTCCTGGTTGCATATTAACAAAATATTCTCATATTTCATAAGAACAACTGATCCTGGTATTTAAAAAAAAAAAATCTGCTACTGATGGCTTTTAAAACTGATGGAGATTTAAAAGTCATGATAGTACATGTACAAACATTTTTGAAGGCCAATATCCAACTGATTAGATCTCTGAAAAACTAATTAGCTAATTTTCTTGAAACTCTACAGCAAATTGAAGTAGTATCCAAAGCTTGAAGCTGAAAAGTTGGAGAATGTTTCATTTATTAAAAAAGGCCAAATTATTAACACTTAACAGAGCTGGTTAATTATTTTGGTACAACAGAACTGTCGTACCCTTTATTTAACTTTATAGAGCAGTCAGTCTTTTAAAATAAGTCAGTATAAACTTAGATTATCTGAGCTGATTTTTATCCCAAACTCCCTTAGTTGAAACTAGTGTAACACTATTCTTTTACCTGAGTAAATTGTGCTTCAAAATTATAAAAGTAATAAAAAGATGGGAGTTAAGGATGCTAATTTAACTTCTTACATCTGAGTTTCATCTTGCAAGGAGAGCAGCTACTGACCTTGTATACGTATGTCTTTAAAGCAAACACAGCCTTCTTTAAAATCAAAAAATCATAAGTTAAATGTTATATGTTAAATGTCTGAATTTATTTTTGTATGTCCAGGGACTGATGGTTTGTATTGCTATTGCTTTTTAGATGCAAGTTACCCTGATACACAAGGAAAGTAAAAACCATTTGAGTTCTTGCATTTCAGCACTGCAGTATGTCCAGTCAACAACCAGAATCTGCTAGTTTACCCTAGAAAATAAAAATAGTGAAAAGCAATATTGCAAGGGACAGGGAACTTTTTTAAATGATTCAACCAAATAAGCAAATTCACTTACAAGATTTGTTTGTAGAAAAATATTTGTCCTCTAGTTTGCCATAAATACAAAGAAAAATTTACAATGATGTTCATTTGTCTCTTCTTTAGTTTCCCTCATCAGGAATTTAGTCTCATTAGGCTCAGCAGGTAACAAGTTCCTTAGAGTGATTTATTCATTTTACCTAAATTATGTTGATTTTTGCTTTTACTGTCTCAGAATCAGCTCCTGTTTGTCTCATAGTCCCTTTTAACAGTATTTATTTAAAGGGATTTTCATAGGTTCTTTTTTTCTGGAAGGATTTGTCAATGCCTTTTAAAACGTGCTCAATTTTTCTGTTTTATTTTGCTTTGCTTTCTAGTTGCAGGCAAGAAAAACTACTATGAAAAGTTATAGTAAAACCCTACAAAACCAGAAACCCCACCTTGCCCAGCATAAAAATAGCAGTAGCATATTTAAGCAAACATCTGTCAGGGGAAGCAGAATGAAATACCTTCCTTATAAAACATCATTTTGCTTGTACAAGGGCCAATCTGTTTCATTTGTTGATGTTCACATCAGGATCCATTTGATTTAACCATATCTTTGCTTTGGAGGGGAAAAAAAAATTCAATGTATTATTAATGCCTCATTGTATATAAGAAATGGGTATATGAGTCAATATTGCTCCAGTGCTGTGCATTATTAAGAATAAGTTAAAGTAGGTCAGCACAGCACATGAGGCTGAGTAGACTAATAATGCATCCTACAGTAGACATTCATCTACCAAGGAGCCATGCCTTATGTGCTGGCACCAACACAAGATAAGCATTTTGATTTGTGGATTTTCCAGATCACATTTGTCCTGAAAAAAAGAAACAGTTGCTCCAGTTTCTCCAAAATTCACCCTCGCTTTTACAAAAGGGACATGGCTGGGACTATTTTTGCTCAAAATATAGGGGTTTGCTGAGGAGTTTTTGGTTTGATTTTTCAGAAGCAAAGTCAAGATATAGAAAACAAAGGAAATGAGGAGATAAAAGGAGTTCAAAATTAAAAATTACCTTCAAGGGTTTACAAGTTAATCACAGAAATTTTGTAGTAGTTCCTGGGTGTAGGGACATGAAACAGACTAGAATCTATTATGAAAATAATTATTGATTTTCCCCCAAATTAAAGGATGTGCTACAGAGCACTCAACAAGGAAGAGTTGCCAAGTGAATGTGCTTGGCTAGCTGATACTTAATTTTAGGCACTGATCAGTCCAAAAATGTTTTTCTAAATTGTCATCAGCACTCATTCAGGGAAATTCTTCTTCAGAAACTTTTGGAAAATAATAATGTGGCATTCCATTGCTATTAAGCCTCAGAGTTCACAGACCACATCTGTTCAGGTTACAAGTTAAAACTATGCTATCATGCTCAGGTTTTTGTTTTCTTTCTTGAGTATCATTCATCATCAATATGAGAGATATTATAATTGAAAATTATCCTACAGTTCCGTTCCTGACCTCTGAGCCAAAAGCTGAGTCGTCTCCCCAGAGCTAGCAGTGCTCAAATGCAGTTAAAATGATCAAGTATGAGTCAAATACACAAAGAGAAAGGTTTATTAAGCAAGGAGGTGCCAGCCTTTGATGGACTTATACTTTAAGCAGCGAGCTTCACTCTCTGCTGGCTATGTTATAAAACCAAAGGGGAATATCTCCTCTTTTGTTGGATTTGAGAGGATAGATTTAGAGCCATTAAAGGTAAACTTTTAGAATATTGGTTCTATGTTCTCCCAAGCACCAAATGATCCCCAGAACTCTGTTCATCTCCATAGCCTAAAATCTGGGGATACCACAGGGAAGGAGTGATCATTGTGTAGCTCCTGGCCAGCACAGTTCCTGGGCTGGGGTCTGTCTGCTGGCTTCCTTTGCCTGGTGGAGGGATGTCATCCTGTCCAAACTGCTGCTGATCCTGATCCTGGGTGTTTCACCTGGACACTGGCTGAAAACCAGTGCACCTCCCCCTCACTGTGTCAGAAGGAGCTGTGGAACCACCACTGCTTCTGCTGCACCCACTGCTTCAGCTCAGCCACGTATGGGGCTGATCGCCGAAGCAGAAAAAAATGTCCATGAAAATTGATTTCATACATGAAAATGATGGAATTATGTATTTAACCTGTTTCTTAAGTGTCTTTAGTGTCTAAATAGCTCCTGCCAATGGCTGCCCATCATCTGATTTTGTTGTCTCATTAACTAGTCTTGTAAAAAGCTAATTTACAGGTAATGGGAGCCCGAAGTGATATCAAGATATCATATTATGATTGTTTTCTGGCCCTAAAATCAAGTTAATAAAAAGGAATGTGCCAAAAGAATCGGGCACTCCCTGGTAGAGAAAAACACAGGATGAACCTGATGCACTTTTTAAGCAGAACATACTCTTGCATAATTATTTAATGATTCATGTATATTGCTTAAAGGTGAGCTACACACGCGGGAAAAACAAGCAATCGTGAGATTTTCTCCTGCTTTGTTTGTTACAATGTATGAGCAAATAATGAAATATTTTGTTAAATATATAATTTTTGTTTTGATTTTGTCCATATTTTTCATATATGTAAATAGCAGATGGCTGGTAGAGAATAAAAAAATAACATAATCCAACTCAAGAAAGTGAAGGATAAATACTTTAAATTAATGTTTTTAAGAATATTGTTGGTATTTCACTGCCTACTAAACACTTGAACATCTTTGTTACATATTTATAACAAATCTCATGTTTGATGTTTTAATTAAAGGGCTCCAACAGCACTCCAGAAAAGACATGCTAAAGCCCATCAACCTCCAGGAAAAAACAAGTTTCCAGCATTGCTTCAGTTAAAAAAATAAGCAGAAATTTCTGGTATTAAAAAAAAATCTAAAATCAGTTTTATTATATTGCTTCTGAAAATTTCTCTTTCTTATTAAAAACAAGGACAGCATAAAGAACAATATATAGAAAATCCTTTAGTGAGTTAACCTAATTATGTACAACAAAACCGAGGTAAGCATTGTAAATTTGCCCTGTAATCCAAGCTGACTTGTATATATTATTTTACAAAGCACTTATTTAATTATTTAGGTAAACTTTGCAAGACTATTTCAGCATGTTTGTGGGTTTTTTAATATAGAAAGAAGAATTGTCCCTTTTGAGTATGTCTTGAGAATATATTATTATAAAACAGCTTGGAGAATATGGGAGATTGCTTATCTTGCTCTATTTAATGGGACAATCTTAAACTGCAAGCTCTGGTTTTGCAGTAAGAAAAACAGATCTCCTGCCATCATGTGGAATGTAGCAGTATCTCCTTTTTGAAATGATCTGATGTTTGAATACCACAACAACAAATAGATGGTGACAGCAACATTATTTTGTATCTCATTTGAAAACTGAGCCATGATTACAGAATGTGACCATTTTGGTGGGTGGTGTCCAACATCATCTTCAGTGAAACATCCTCTGTGGTTGTGACGGGGAAGCTCTGCCTATGAAGCTCTGGTAAAATTGAGCCATTTCTTTTGATTCCTGATGTCAGGAATGTTAAATTACATGACAGATTTGGGGATCCTCCTCACAGGATTGTGTCTGTATTATATATCCCATTGATTTCAATGAAGTTATAGCAGGAGGTTTGGGTTATAGTACATTCTTATTATCACTATCAGAGTGTTTGAAAATATGCCAGGCCTGATACTTATCTACTGGTGTCACTTATACCACTTTCAGAGCAGAATGAAGCCAAGCTTGCCTCTAGAATTTGATCTAATTCCAGAGCCCATATGCATGAAAAATGTGCATCTATGTAAGTGCTGCCAGAGCCACTGGACTTCTAAAGGAAATTCATCTTCCTGGCCACACAATCAAAGGCAGATGGACATCCCTGTCCAAAAGAAATGTAAGTTTCAGTGTGGAGAGATTGGTCTTGATGGGAAACAAAACAAAAGTAGCATGTGTCTGGTTATCAGATGAATCACAGAAGTCAAGGGTGGTTGAGGTTGGAGAGAACCTCTGGAAATTGCCCATCCAGCTTCACATCCAGAGCCGATTGCTGAGGACTGCGTCTGATCGGTTTTAACTCTCTCCAAAGATGAAAACTCCACAACCATTAGATCCCTTTTGACTTTGATCTGTTTTTGACCACATGCAATGTTAACCCAAATTTTTCATCCTTCTGCTGGTGTAGATCTTTCTCTGGGCTCATAGACATGTCCCAAATTACGGAGGATTCCTCTGCTTACTGCTCTACTCTGTCTAGTGCTTTATGCAAGAGAGCTTTCAGGATCTTCTTTGCTTAAGGTGAAGTTGACACACGAATCCATTCAGAAACAGAAATTTTTAACAAAATTAGAATATTGGCTTCCAACTACCTCTGAGTTTTCACATTATACCCTTTTTTAAAGCTGTCACTTAAGAAAGCAACAGAAAATCAATGCACGGTGCTGTATTTGCTGCTGTATCAGGTTGCACACCTGAGCATTGGAAAGCAGAAAGTTCCTCAGTCTGTGAACCCTCTGCACAGAGCTGAACACTTCAGCCTTTCTGCTCTCCATCTGGATTTTATGGAAGGCTCACTGGGTAAGGATTTTGTCAAATAAGATGATTTATAAAACATGTCCTAAAATGGCCAAAGCGTAGCTTATCTCATCTTTGAAAACCAGACACATTGGACTGCTTCTCAACAGAGTGATTTTCAGTTTTCTAAGACCATGCTGAGAGTGAATCCTACATCTTTGCTATAAACAAAGAGAACACATTCATTTTACAGAGTAATAAAGGAATTTTTCATTTTTCTTAGAAATACCAATCCATTTTAGACTGAATTCTGGAATGACATTGTAGAAATTATGATTGTTCTCAGACTGAAGGGGAAAATGTTTTTCTAACTTTTACAGTGATCTCTACAACAAATTTAGCTTCTGAAATAGATTGATTCTCCCCTGTTTTCTTCTCTTCCTTCAAAAAAGTTTTATTTATCTTCATAATGACTGACATATCAGTCAGTTTTAGCATAAAAATTTTAAACATTTCTAGGTAATGCTAATTGAAAATATTGTCAATCATTTAATACATTTCATTCTTGAAATTATTTATTTTATTTTTTCCTTGCCCTGGACAAATGCAGTTTGCCAACTTGTCTAGGCTGAATATGAAATCCTTTAAAAGACAGTCAGTTTCGTCTAAGAAAAGCTGAAAAATATCTAATCCCTTATATTTTTTCAGTAGTGGTGTTTCCAGGGCATAAGAATTGAACTAGAGAAGAAAGATGTATCCAAGCACGGGAGAACTTGTCTAGCATTAGGTAGCCAAGAGATCTTGCATCTCACAAGCAACCTCTGACCCCATGAATTTCCAACTTATTTACCTGTAATTTTGCTGCAGTCCAGGCCGTGGTTTGGAGAATAATGTGCTTAAAGCAACATAAAATTTTTCCAGATAAATATTTGTTTGTCACTTATCATATCAAATACCCTGCAATGACAATTTAACATTGGGCTGATATCTTTAGGCATGATGTGCTGTTTGCTGCTTTTGTGGCTCCTGTAAAAAATTTGTGAATCCTTCATTCATTCAAGGGTAACAATGATTCTGTAGGTGTTGGGTAAGGAGTTTTTAGCTGTGGGGTTTTGTCTTTCTTCTCTGTAGAGTGGGATGATTCTTAGTTCCACAGGATTGCTGTGAAGTCTAAATCAGTTGTTATTCTTGGCTTAGGCTCCAGCATGAGAGGTGTCCTTGAAGAAGTCTTAGAAGTCTTTTTTTTTTCCTGTGCTGTTAGTGCTAAATATTATGCTAATTCTTAGGTCAGATCATAAACTCTTTACTCAGGCAAAATTTAAAGTGACCTAACTCCTGTGGTTATGACTGAATATCAAAAATGCACTGTTATTTAGATTTGTTATTTACAGGGAGAAACACAGTACATATTTAGTTGTGTGTGTTTCTTTAACAGAACCCTGTGAATTCTTATCTATTTCATGTGTACACTTATTTATTTCAAACTGTTTATACAAGATAACTAAAATGAGTAAGAAAGGAAAAAAAAAACCTTGCATGTGTTTAAATACAACAACGTGATGCATTGGCTTTTTACAGATACAAACAATACAATGAATATGTAGCCTTTCTATTACAAGTTCAAGTGGAAAAGTGACACAAGACCAAATTAATCAGGTCTAAAATTCCTTCTGCAATCTCTTGCCAGACAAATGAGGTTCCTTACAGCCGATGTCAATGGTATTCTAAAGTTTTAAAATCAATAAACAGGCTGTAAAATTGCATCTGTAATCAGGATAAGGAACACAAACATTTGCAGAGTAACATGCAAGCATAACAAAATACTGCAGCCGGCTGAAATAGAATGAGACACTCTGTTCAGATGCCATTATTTTTAAATGCATGTTTAATTTAGCATCTCAGCTGAGATAAAATGCAGACAGAGCCATGTCAAATTGGTATTACCAACTGCCTGGAGATATCTCCAGATACACTCACCTATCCACAGTCCATCTATAGGAAAAAATAAATTAAAACTAAAAAGCAGAATCCAGCTTTTTTTNTTATTTAGACAAGCTGCAGCACCAGCACCAGGAAGTTCCCAGGTGAACATGTTTCTGGAAAGATCTCTATGTGTTGCAGCAAGTTGTTGCAAGTGAAATGTTTTGGAGAGCTCTAACAGGTGTTTTGGGAACACATTGTGACTTAACCTTGAGCTGCTGCTCTGTAACCTGGCTAGTTAGCTCACACATCCTGTAATGTGTGATTTTTCCACAGCTGGGGGAACAACCCACAGTAGTGTGAGTTTAAGAAAAAAACCCCCAACTTTACAAGTACAATAAAATGATTTATGGGGCAGGGAAAGGGGGTAAAGAAAAGAATTGGAATGGGAAAAACAGCACAAGGAATAAGGAGTGTGATGAGGTTGTTTGGGATAAAGCAATAAGGATGAACAAAAGGTACTTTCTGTGAAAATGAGCTCTCAGACTAAGGACTGGGGGAAAAGTGACACTTTGAGGTACACAGACATTTTTTAGAGCAACATCTACCTTTTGTTGTTGATGTCTTGGGAACAGATCTGGGGCATTTAATTGTTAAAAGGAAATACTGAGTTGGACCAAAAAGACAAATGAAAAGAGTTCCCAGTCTATAGAGACCTAGAAGCCTACAGAAACCTAAATTCTTAGGTTTTCAGGAGAATTTTTATTATAGTTTGCACTTTGTCTCAGCTCCTGGAAGCATGTGACTATGGAATGGTCTGAGATTTCAGTACAGTAGAAATGAATACCCAAAGTGAAGGGTGGGTTTGGATTTTGGAGTCTTTGCTCTGCCATGGACACAATTGTTCAGCAAGTTGTTTTTTACTTTCTGTGCTTCAGTTCCTAATGTGTGAAATAGGAATGAGTGTACTTGATTTCCTCATAAAAGTGATGTCAAGATAAATACATTTAAAAACATGCAGTGCTCTAATAATCTGTGGCATACTTGACTACCATAAAAAATATTAATACAGGACAAATGAATTGAAGTTTGATGATGTGCCTGTACCTGAATAACCCTAAGGGCACAATAATCAAAAGCCAAATGAAGGAAACAATTTGATGTCAATCTCATGAATTCTTGGAACAGGATTCTGGTTTCTTTTGCATTAGTGGTTGACAAGATTGCCATCAAGAGCTGTGTATAAGGTATGGCTACGCTTCAGTTGCAAGTAGAGTGTGGAGATACCTGTGTTAGATTTAAGCACACTACTGACCTAACAACTTCAACAGAGAGCTCTAAGCAAGGTATTACCAAGGTGAAAAATTGTGGAAACAGTTTTGTTTTAGTAGGAAAAGCACCAAAGAAAATATGGTTCCCCAATAATAGCTTACTTCTTTTAAGGAACATTCTTTGGTACAGGCTGTTTCCAAACCTGTTTTAGCCCCAGTTATGAGCAATAGACTGTGTGAGATAAAGGGAGGGGAACGTGATCTGGTGAGTAAGAGGCAGAGAGAAAATAAATACAAGGGACAACATGTATTTCAGGAACGAGCTGAAATCTATTTGTAAAATTATCAGGGAATAGAAGAGACCAGAACAATCATTTCAGGACACAGATCTTCTTTTGTTCTAGCTATTGGAAAATGCCCCTTTAGGGGTTAATGACGCATTTGGATGGGTGAGGAAGGAGTGTGGAAAGGATACAGCAAAGGGGAGAAAAGGTGAAAGTCTGAGAATGGCCTGGATTTACCCCAATCACATTGAGCTGTTCATTTAGGCTTCTTCTTGGTTCCTTCTGTTGTTACCAGAGCTTTCTGTAGGAAGAGAGATACCCACTTCAATAGAGTGACTCAGAAGTTAAAAAGGCCTTCAAAGCCTGGTCTAGTTTCACTTTAAGCTCTGCTGTGATTTGATGACCTCCAAAAGTCCCTTCTAACCCATGTGTCTGTGTAATTCCATGATTCTTGAAAACACCATCTGGATGTAGCCACTCTCCAACTGACTGGAAAGCTAGGGAGGAATACCTTCCTGCAGTTACTTCTGGTAAATTCCAGCATATGACAGAACCTGAGCCAAGAAAAAGGAATATTTTCAGAATGAGTGACAAAGAAAAGTGGTTGATTGCACATAGGTGGAGTCCTCAGGTGAACACTGTCACTCTAGAATGCAAGGTATCCAATTACCCTAAAAGTATATAGGATGTGGTTTTCTTTGGGTAGAAATGCCTTGTAGAAACTAAAATTAATCTCAGTTTGGAACACTTTGAAAAGATATTTGAGCTCTCCTTCTCTCCTTCTTGCTTTTCTACAGAAAAACCTTGGTATCCATTTCATCTTACAGGATTTACTTCAGTGCAGATACCAATTATTAGCCAGGACACGTCAGTGCTAATCCATCTTTAAGACAAGATGAAATCACATTATTTGTTAATTATATTAGGCAGAGGCATGCTCACTTTTTTGAAACTAAAATTTAAAATTTCCCATGAAATAAGACAGAAAAATATTTTTGGAAGTTCCATTGGAAGTTGATATTCACGAATTTCTCACTGTGTAAGAATTAAAGTTTCCTACAAGGTCTTTATCTTGTTTAATATAACTAGTGACTAATAAAACTTATCTTGTTTAATAATGGATGAACTAATTATCCCTATACATGTTTAATCCTTTTTAAAACCTGCTAAGCTCTTGGACTTGCAGCTATCGTGTGGCAATCAGTTCCACAGGTCAATTATCTATTGTGAAAAAATGTCTTCCCCTTTATCCTCTCTTGATGTCTTGCCATCCCATTCCATAGGATGCTTCATTATTCTTGCAATATGAAACAGGGTAATTGTGAACAACAAATTTCATGATCTCTATCACATCCCTCATGTTTGTTTATCCTCTTTTTTTCCTGGTCTATTTTTATTTATAAGCATTTTTTGGTGCCTCAAACTTTTCTACTCTCCGTGGCCCAGCCCTTGTTTTCTTCTGTTTTGATGGTGACAGTAAATTAGGCTCAGAATTCTAAAATTTTTCTCCTCATTTTATTGATAGTCATATAAATTGTAATCCTGAACATGTCACTGTCATTGGCTAGTCTTATAAATGTTGCAGCAGTTATAATTGATGGTTTTACTCACTGCCCTAAGTTGCTTAGCCCATATGTATGCAGCAATTGTTATTATTAAATCACTGTGTGTCTACAATTATGACATTGGGGAGTTGTTGTTATTATTTCCTTTTTCTAATTAAAAGCAAATAATTCATGTAGTGAGGTATTAGCCACCAGAGATGCAGAAAGACTAGAACTTTGCACATTGCTGCAGTGTCTGATTTTGGCTGGTGGCTGGGTATGAAGCTTCAAAAGGAGTCTGTGCTCTCCCTGGGCAAACTCAGAGAATAAGGCATGTGACTCCTAAAATTAGTTTAACAAACCCAGTGCATCATGCTGAGCAAATCTGTTAGATATGGGACTAGAAACCCAAGTTTTCCTGTTCTGGCGTTATTATATCTTCCAGAAGCACAATGAATATTTAATTAAAGTGTAACAGATTTACTGGAAGAGATTGTGAGACCCACAATCTCCTGGACTATCTCTTGGTGGTTAGGGTATTCTCCTGGGAGGTAGAGAAATAGAGATGTGGTTTCAAACCCCCTCGGGAGAAAGAGAAACTTGCACCTGGGACTGCCCTATTCCAGGTGAAGCCATGAGACTTTTGAATATGAAGGAGTCAGCAAGAGGGTTATAAATCTACTTTTCTTGGAGAAGTTTCTCTGTGCTCTGAGAATGTTTCTGGCTTAGGTCCTGTGAGCCAGATAGGCAGGGAAACCACCTAGTTTGCAAGTCCATGGTGGGATGAGAATAGGTGTGGAACACCTTGGCAACATGAGCCTGTTGCAGAAGAGGATTTACTGGAAGAAGGTGGCTGTGGAAACTCTTTTGGTTTGGAGATATAATGTGAGGTGAGGTTTGTGGACAGTCAATGCCTTTATTTAGACCAAGTAATATCGCTGGAGAAAACAGGTAGGTGTTTTAGACAAATAAACCTGAAACTTTTTTTTTCCAGGCTTGCAATAAACTCAGAAATATTTCATGTTAATACAAACTATGGTATTCTATGTCAGTCTAAATTTAATAACTTTTATTGTGTAATCTAGTCCAAAGGAAAGAGAGAAACTTATGGAAACCTAGGTGTCTACAGGGTCAGGAAAAGTTTGGCTATTTTGCGTCTAAAACTTCACCTTTGTCCTCTGCAAAATTTTTCAAAAACTGTGGCTTTGGTATTTTAACGCCGTTTTTCAGCAAAAGCATTACAGCAAGCCAGTAGCTGTACCAGGAAAACACATTTAATCAGTGCTGTTCAGAGTTCCCATCCTCCACAAGAGGAGCATTAGGGATGGCACAGGGAAGGATGACGGTTGGAAGCAGATGGTGAGTAAACTGTTAAGAGTCCAACTTCATTAGCATTGCTTTGATAGATTAATGGTGCCCTGAAATCCTGCCAGGTAGGCTGTTGCCAAAGGTGCCATCTGCATGGAAAAGCATACACATCAAGAAATTAAGCAAGAAAAAAATGAAAAAAAAAAAAAAAAGAAAGAAAAGAAAAGAGCAACTGGCTTCATCAGTTACACCCCAAGTTATTTCCACCCACCATGTGCTGATGGATAACCAAAAAGACATTAGTAATTATAAAAACGTTGAATTATATTAAAAACCAAAAATTATATCGGAATGTCATGCTCTGTACTTTCAGGCAGTGGGTCTCTTCAATTAATACAATAGAATCTTCTACTACCATTATTATATTGTCAACAACATCAGCATCATTGTATTTATTAGTTTTACCATTACTCGCGTTGTGGACACGCCTTGAAGGCCAATTGCTCCATGACTTTTCATTTCAGTGGTAAGAGGTAAACCCTGCCCCAGAGAGTATAGCCAAGTATTTTTCAATTCCATTCTAGTTTAAATAGAAACTGTTTCTATTTAGTTCCCATTCCAGCCAATACCTCTTTCATAATCAGTTTGTTAACCCTGAATGAGTTTGACAAGTTTCACAATCAAAAATAAAACACGTAGAAAGAGGAGGGTTTCATGGGGTAGAACAAGATGGTCAAGGTTTCAAGTGGGGAACGATGGCCAAGGTAGAACCTCCATCCCCCGAGACAGATCCTTTGCATTTGTTGTATTAAGAAGCTTTTTGCCTAGCTCCCTGTAGCTGTGTAAGGGCAACTGAGAGTTTGGTGCTGCACTGGGTTAGGAACATGAGTGTTACCAACGTCCTGGTGGTGCAGTAAGAGATGTGACTTAGTAGAGCTAAATCTGCCACAGTTCTCTTTTCCTCCTTATGCACTTCACCTGCAAGTAAATCTGTTCCTTAACATGATTCATTTCTGTATAATAAGATACAGCAATGAGATTATTTCAGGAACCTCACCAGGCTTGCTGGGTTTCAGTGCATTACCTCTGATAACAAGAATCAAAGATCCAACCTCTTCCCACTGGAGCCAATTTGCAGAGCTCTCACCTGCAGCATGATCAAAAAGCCTGTGGGCTACATCAGCCTTGCCTAAAGTCTGCAAAGCTGCCCAGCCTTGTGGTGTAGGACCAAGCATGGAGGCTGTGTGGACTGGTATCTTGTATGGAAAAGAAGGGGAAGGCAGAGGGGCAGGAAAGTGCCAATGTGACCTTTTTTATTTAGGTAACAGAAACCAGCCCAGGTGAAGAATATCTTGTCTCCAAGCTCCCTTACCCAAATTAGGTGTCTCCATTCAAGTGTCTATATCAGCTGGTGTTTAAACTCCTATTTTGTCCATATGAGATTCAACTGACCAAATGTGTGTGGTCCACCTTCCTAACCTAAAATGGGCTCTTTCTAGTATTTTCTATACCCTGGGGTACCAGGAAGGGCCAGAGAAGGCCTGAGGGTCTCTTATAAATCCCAGCTAAAATACGTAAGGCCAATGAATGTATCAGATATGGCATGGTTTCACAAGTGGCACTAAATATCTGTGTGGGCAACTGAGTCAAATCTATATTCATATAATTACACCTCTAAATTTAGGTGTCTGAACCTAAAGCTGAATAACATCAGCCTTATGCTGAGCTGACCTCTGACAGGAGATTTTGCAGGGCAAAAACCCCAACAACCAAACAAAACCAAAATCAAACCTTGTTTAAATAGTACACTTCAGTCAGGCAGGTTGCACACAAGGTGAAATATTGGCCCAGATTCCTGACTTTTGGTCCAAACAAGTTGCCAGTCTATGCCAACCTTGTACGAAGTGCTGGGGAGTTGAACACAAACCCAGCCTACATTCCAACAGCAGCTGAGCAAAATTTTAATCAGTGATGGCAACAGACAGAAAGAGTAGATGGAAAGGGAGATATCAGAAAAGGAGGGTGGTAATATTGATGACATATAATTACGTGCCATATTAGCAAAGGCTGGGCAGGTGGGGCAGTATCCATTACAAATGTTGGCTGTGTTTAACATGTTGGTGAAGTCTGAGTCACTTGCACAATGTTGACCGTGACTTCAAGTCGGTTTAAACCAAGCTCAGTTGCGTTCAAGGCTTAGCTCTCGATTCTCCACCTTCCTCAAGAATGTTCTCAGATCTCACCAGCCTCAAACCCAGCTAAATCCATGTGTTAATCACAGTTAGCTGGCATGATGCTGCATACGGTTTTTTATGAGCCGTGGTGAGAATATCCATGGAATCAGCCAGACTTACAAAAAATTTCCCAGGAAAGAAAACACACAGAATGTCCAAAGTTCATGTTAATGTTGATTCACGGCATATTGATTTTCCAAGGAAGCAATAAATCTCCTGTGGATTTAATATTTATTCTGACCTATTCTTAAGAACCATGAAAAAGAATTGAATGGAATTAACTATACTCCATTACAGTAATCTTTCAGCAATGTTTTTTGCCTTCATGCTAAATTAACAATGTCTGCAATATTTTTCAATTTATTTTTAATATGGACTAGCTTAGACTAAGTCTAGATTTGTAATTTACATACTTCTTTGTTTGGCTAAAGTAAGCCAGTTTAGTTATTCTTATACTTTAACCTGTTAAGATTGTTTTTACTTTTAGAATACTGCACATGCTCAATTTAGTTTGCTAGCAGACTCCCAAAATCTTTTTGGTATTGTGAAATCATATTAAAAAAACCCCTAAAGGTTCATTAAACATTAGAGAAAATGTAGAACTGAGAACAAGATGTTATTCTGATGTTCTGTGTAATACAGACTATTAAGTTTTCCTTGGCTATTTTTATGCTGAGTCTCATAATTGTGACAACTGTAAGGAGTCTCAGTCTTCTGAAGTCTAATACCCAGGGAAGGGAAAAGGGAGGACTTGGACTTACAGTTGAGGGGGCAGGATTTGAAACTCTTTCAGTGGATTTTGTTCATGTCTGTCCATGGGTTGCATTTTCACATTCACATCCACAGCTACTCTGGGCAACTTGTGCCAGTGCCTCACCACCCTCACAGGGAAGGATTTAGTCTTTATCTGTCATAAGTTTAGATATTGACATTTGTGAGTCAAGACTGTGAACCTTAAAAATGTTTGCAGGAATTCAGTAAGAACTTGTTTGTATAAAATGTTCCCAGATCTGTAGGACCCTGGGAAAAGAAGGCAGAGCAGAAGAATATCAGAAAAATGGAATTGTCTCCATCAATTGGAAGGCTTAGTCTGCCTTATTAACTACCTATTAATTTTCCATTGGCATTTTTATACATTGAAAAGAATGCTAAAATAGTGAGGCATGTCAGATTACGTGATATGATGTTCCTCAGATAGCACATGCACTGTACTGTTCTATGTTTCAGTAACTACTAGTGGTCTCCCAGAATATCCCTTATTCTGGATTTTCAGTATCCAACACAGATAGTTTTATACCTTTTGAACTGAGACAGCTTTATTATTATTATTATTACTATTATTATTATTACTATTATTGTTATTGTTACTATAATTAATTACTTGGGGGTTAATCTTTCTGCTTCTTCATTTCCCTCTGGTTTTGATGAGAATAGTTTCTGTACCTCCAACTCTCTTTAATTTTCAATTTCTGAAGCCCAGGTTAAGGAGTGCCCACACCCAAACAACAGTGACTAAGACTCTGAAATAAAGTGAGGCATCTTTAACTTATTCTCCAAACGTGTAGCAATGAGTGAGGTGCAGCATGAAGAAATTGGGTGAGACAATTTCCCAAGTAATGAATTAATAAATGTTGCAACACTTGTTAGTGCCAGGCAAAATCTTGACTTGGCATGCTAGAACGTGATCAGAGCTCTCCTTGCAGCCACCTTTGCTTTGCTGGACAAGGTTCTCCTATTTTATTCAACTAATGGTAAAAAAAGGAGGATTTTGTATCTAAATTATGCTTTAAAATAAATACTGAGGAGGAAATTCATAAAGCAATAACTGAAATAATACACCGTGGCAACAGGGCACAAAAGAAGTTTTTTCTTTTCTGTTTTACCACAATCGAGAGAACAGCAGAAGCCCCCCAAAAGGACCCATTTATTATGGATACACAATTTATAGGGTTTGCAAAGTGAGAGAGGATTGGAAGATGAAATCCCACCTCTCAACCAGACTGGTGAAGTGACCAGTCCATCAGTTTCCCTTCTCCAAGAAGGAATGTTAACAAAGCTGGTGTTTTTGTTACAATGTGTGAGAAAATCTGACTCGAGAATATAAACTTTTCAGAAGGCTTTCAAAAACAGGGCGACAATACACCAGAATTAAACTGAGACTCAGGTGTGTGCCTCTTTCCAAGAAGAGCAAGGCTTCAAGGAGGTCCTACTCCAGTTGACATTGGAAACCATAATGTAGGTTTATCAGGAGTGATTCTTCAGCCTTCTGTAAGAGGGAATAATATACAACTCATACCCACATTTGCTTGATCTAATTTTTGCTATCCTAAGATTGGATATTTATTTTAAACTAGCTATCCAAAGTGCCTCTATATATGAGAGACAGAGAGAGGGGCACCTTCCAACACAAACTATTCTAAGTTTCTAAGATTCTAAGGTGTATCCATCACAAAAGCTCTCAGATTCGGTTTGCCTAGTTTTGAAGCTGAGGTATTAGAATTATAGAATAAAATCATGGAATGATTTGGTTGGAGGTAATCTTAAAAATCATCTCGTTCCAATCTCTTGCATGGATTGGGCAGGGACACCTGTCCCTAGGGCAGGTTGCTCAGAGCTCCATCCAGCACCTCTAGGAAGGTGCAGTTCTGAAAAATCAGCTGTTAAATTTTGAGACGGATACAGTCCCGTGGTAAGAATGCCCCATTCCCTGCAGTGAAGCAGAAACACACAGACAAGAGTGCCCTCCCAGAGAGCTTGGGGAAATATTTGAGTAAAGAAATAAAGAAATGCCACCCACTCACTTGAGAAAATTCACCATTTTATGCAATTGCATATGTCTTCCAAGAGAAGGTTGGACTTGATCTTGGGGGTCTTTTCCAAGGTTAATGATGCTATGATTCTGTATATATGAGACTGTGTGGCTTAGGCTGAGTGACCAATTTGGGCCAGGTGGCTCAGGTTAGAATTCCTCAAGGTGGTTAAGAATATCTTCATTGCCTTAGAGGAGATTGACCTTTCTAGGACACCAGGAGCTTTTGTGAATGCCTTCTCCCCTATGTGAGTTCATAGGATCCAAATTCTGAAACTAAAACGTGAACCTGGATCTTCTGAGTTTCTAGTGAGGCTCTGGAAATCAGGGTCCAGGAGTATAGGACTTTGACTCTTCATCTCCCCAGTGAGACTTAGGCACTTAAGCCTCTTTAGAAATCTATGTCTCTGGACTTGAGCCACCAAAGCACTGAGCTACACACATATTTTTCACAGGAGAATGTTGGCTTTCCCATGTTACTTGTGATTCATGTTAAGCATACGCTTAAGGGCCTTCCTGGCTTGGAGACTGAAAAACATATCTCCTGAAGCCAAATTTTCAACAGCAGCCTGTCATGGTGGGGGAAGGGAGGGAGACTCCAGCTCTGGATATCCAACTTTATCCCATCATATTTGGTATCAGAGGCCTTCTCAGTTGCAAAACAAAACACAAAATAGTCAGGAACAGGGGCCCTTGACATGCCTGGTATATTATCTTCTCTATCTTTAAGGAAGGGATATTAGTCCTCACTTTTCAACCTCAGATGTTGTTGTGAAGATTAATTAGTTAATGCTTTTACAGTGCAGAAAACGTAAAGTGCTACTATATAAAAGTATTATTAAGTGCCTGCAGGGTCTTGCTGTCTAATGTGGCTGAATGGGAGAGGCTCTGAACCATGGAGATTAGGCAATTTTAGAATAGTTCTTTTAAAATTGCATTCTTTTTAACTCTTTGTTGTTCTAATGTCCTCTCAACATGGTTTGTAAGTATTTACACTATTCATTGTATTTTTCTATTTTCTTTAACACTCACTTTTAAATAAACACAAGTCCTACAGTTTTATCTCCATACAGAGGCTTTATCTGCATACATTGTCTTAAATAAAGGTGTGATTTTACACCAATTTCATTTATCCTAATCCTTTTTTTTCAATTTTAAATTAAGCTTATTCCAGTTTGGTATAAGATGATTCAGAATAAATTTCTGATAAACAGAGATAAACCACTCTAAAACTGAAATTAGTGTGCCCACATAGGGATTTGCTCTAGTTCAAGCAAGGCTATAAATTTGAACACAAGTCATCGTGGCATAAGCTAGAAAATGAATTTACAGCTTGCAAATGATTAAGCAGTACCTGCTAACACACTTAAACCTGAGCACCTCCTCTCCAAAAATCTTAATTTTAATCCAGAGATAATCTACCTGCAATTACTGCCCTATTTAAAACAGGGTGAAAACATGCACATGTTAAATCATAAAATCATGGAGTACTTTTGGTTTGGAAAGAACCTTCAAGATCCTTGTGTTCCAACCCTCCTGCTATGGATAGGGACACCTTCCACTGGACCAGGTTGCTCAGAGCCCCATCCAGCCTGTGAAGCAGACAGGACTTGATGTATTTCCAGTGAGGATGGGAGAAAGAAGGAATATACTTAGGGAAGGACTATCCCACAGCTTGGACTTCCATCCTCTACCTTGCAGGATTGCCAGAGAGGATGGAGGGGGGTTGGCTACCCTCTGGCAAGAATGCTGTATGTCTAACTGCTAACAGACTTCAGATTTGCTCTTCTTGCTCAATGTTATTTGTGTGTCTGAGCCTTGGCTGCCTCACATCCATGCAAACGTGTGCATGGACACGCTCTGGATTGCTGCTGTCCCAGTGAGTCACTCCTACCCTAATCAAAATTGTGGCCATCAACACCACTTTTGTCTTAACACATGTAATTGCACAACTGGTAGACTAACAGGAGGTTGATGGAAACTCAGATGTATGCAGGGGTGTTAACAGAAAGGGACGGAATGTGGCTTGTTCTGCTACAAGAGAAAAAAAAAAAAAAAAAAAAAAAAAAAAAAAAAAAAAAAAAGAAAAAAAAAAAAAGAAAGAAAGAATAAGTAAAGGAAAAGAAAAATTAAAGGAAAATAAAAGAAAAACAAAGAGAGAGAAAAATAATTATTTTGTTCATTTTGAATAATATTGGATCAAAATATCTAATATAAAACACTTCCAAGGAATCAAAATTGGATTGCATGGGAAAAACCTACGTTTTCCAAAAATATATATTTTTACTTCTCCTTAATGACTCAAATTTTTAGTTACCTGGTGTCTGTCAAGCACTGATGAACACAGCTAGCAAAACAAATAGAGGTATTAAGAATTTTCTCCTTCACTAAATTTTTATTTCATTCAAAATAGACTGAAGATTTATAAAATCAAAAAAACTAAATTTAGGCTCTCAAAACCTTATTTAGAACCTTAAGTGAGAACCTTATTTAGCAAAGATCTTAAGCACATGTTTAAATTGATCCTGGTTCAGGAATGTGCTTAAGTATATGCTTTAATCTGATTAAATATGTGTTTAATGTTAAACACATGTTGAAATGCTTTGCTGAATTGTGGCCTGATTTTCAAAAGTGTTAAGTACCTTGAACATCTCATTAAGGTCAAGAAAACCTGCATGTCTTCATGCTCTTACCCATCAAGGCATTTTCTTACATGTTTAAATTCAGATTTAGGAGCCTAGCCATATTTTTTTTTAGTAAAATTTTGGACTCAGCTTTGCTGAAGATAAACACAGTAACATCTGGATTCATACCTTATCTGAACTATCTACCACTAATAAGTTTTCAAAGTTGGACTGAAGGACTGAAAACTTCAGCATAGCCTCAGTTTGTTTGGTTTTCTTTTCTTTTTGTTTTTTAAATGTAATTTTTAGTGCTCAGTTTCCATTTGGAAAGGCTCTGCTCTTTCCAGTCCCAGCCAACACCAAGAAGTGAAAAGGTGTGTGAAAAGAACTATTACTACTAACATCATTAAGTGCTGACAGCATTCTTAGTTCAGTACAAGACACGACTGAAGGCAGACCCTTCTTTGCACATCTTACTCACAGGTAGTCTGGATTAATTTCAAATTCCAGATGGCTTTTCAGGGTGGTTTCTATTTTCTCTGAAATAGTTTTACTTTTTCTAAGAAAAACAAAGATATAGTTTAGGCTTAGAAAGATCTTTTCCTCCCTTATTCTAAGATTATAACAAATTCAAGGCCAGCCATGCTTTGGCTTCTAAAACTTCTATAAATCTGCTCAATCCTATTGCTATTTTTGCCATTGTTCTTAAGAAGAAACACTGGCTTTTAAACAGCTTCTCACTGCATATATATATATATGTAGGTTTTTGCATTATGTTTTTTCTTCACAAGGAACATTCCTATAACCTTCACCCACGTATTTTGCTTTACATCAATAGCAGCTTTCCTCTTGACTCAGAAAAGCTTTAGATCTAAGCTAAAAGCCTTTCTGCAGCTGAGCCTTGCTAAGGGGAGGTAAATCAGCCTGTTCCCACGTGCTTATATTCGCTGTTTTCTTCCAGCCCCCTCCCTTGCTAAGAGGGTATTTCTCACCTCTGGCCCCCAAGAAACACACACAAAATATGTCACCAGGGCAGCAGCTGCCTGATCAGGTTTTGTTAAAGTGCTCTGGAGGAGAAATTCTTCCTCGCTTTTGAGCAGACCTGGGAGGTGATGGAGCTGCTCCACAGCTCTTACATTTGAGTGAGACCAAACTATTCATGAGAAACCAGGGGCTGGTGTCACTGCAGAGTTTGTGACACCAATCTGAGCTCAGCTCTGGCTCCCTCTGTGCAACAAGGCTCCTCCCAGCCCCATGCCGTGCCTGTCCCCACTGCAGCATCACATCCTCCACCTTTGTTTCTATGTCCTCTGGTATCTCTTTTAGAACAAGAGCCAAAGTGGGAGTTTTTCCTTTTTTTTTTTTTTTTTCTGACAGAGGTAGGATTTTCTGCTCTTAGGTTAATTCTGGGACAAACCTGAGTTGTTCTCAGAAGAGGGATGGAGCAAGTCTTCAGAAGAGAAGAGTTGGGGTGGAAAGCCATATAGTAGGACCTGCACCCCTTTGTGGAGCAGAAAAGAAATTCTAGAGGGAAGAAATGATTCGAATGACTTCTTCCAGGAACAACTCCTGCCCTTCCCAAAAGAACAGAGCAGCTAGGAAACACAATTTACCCCAAACTGTTCCACTCTGTCCTCCCTGCCTCCAAATATAGGGACTATTTGTATAAAATATTTAACCATCCTTTATTATGGGACAACATTTTGATATTTTATCTTAATTGACAGGGATTTAAAATTATATTTTCCAAAGCTATCTTGAGGTCTTGTGGACTATAAAAGGGATGGCAAATTTTTAGGATGCAGGAATGCGGTGACAAGAATTTGGGAGTAAACTGATACTGATTGTTGCTCTGTTCCTGTGAGGACAGAACGGGTCATGTGGCTGTGGTCCTTCAAGAAAGTTATTAAATCCTTCAGTTTGGTCTCACATAACATTAACTGTCTAAAATATATCTTGTCTAATTGTCCAGGTTCCCTCTACAGATAATGAAGAGAAATCCTTTAGGTGATTCATCCCAGAATCATGGCGTTATTGACTCATTTAATGCATGAGGTCCACCTACACACATTTGGACTACAGAGGCAATTTAGACAGCTATCTTATATTAAAAATTATATTTTAGATGCCTAATATGAAATAAAGCTATCCCAAAACCTTTATCAAGAGTGTTTGGCTATCAGATCAGCAGAAGAATTGCTTTGGTACCTTTACCCCACCTCAGCTGATTCACAAGCTTGTTTCCTTATCGGGACTTGTTTTGTGTGTTCCAGATTAATGATAATCATGATAATTCTTTAGGGAGATTAAGTAATCCTCACAGTCACCATGTAGTAGGTAAATACAGATATCACTGGTTTACAGATGAGGAAATAGTCAGTGAGAGTTTAAGTGACTTGTTCTATCTAATTTAATCTTGTTTCAGTTAATCTAATCTATGTTTTATAAATAAATCACACAATCACTGTGATATGTAGGCAAGAGACAGTCAAGACAGTGCAGGAGACAGTACTCAGGAATTCCTAGCTCCCAGGCCTATCTTTGTCCCACAAAACTATTGCCTTAATAGCAGCAAACAGTCTTAAAATTTTCCATGGAGCATTTCTAGGCCATGTCTTTTAATGCAATTGAAGTTGTGGAAACACAGAACTTCTCTTGCCTTCTCTGAACAGATTAGGATAAGGGTTGTTGCTGCATAGAATAGCTGGGCATATGAGGAAAACTGTGTGGTCAGTGTGATTTGTCTCATTCCTTAGGAGTGCTATCTGGGATAAGAGAAGACAGAAATCCCTTTGAGAACAACGTGATATAACATTCATCTTAACTCTTTCCCCTGAGTTCCAGGGATATTAAAATGAATGAAGGAAAAATATTTGTTTAAATTGTTTTATGACTTGGTTTTCTTAATTTTATTTTTTTAGGGGATTTATTACATTTTTTAATGAATTGTTTCTAACCAGATAGTACTTACTCCTAGGAATTGAAATCTGTTCGTGGGATGGGCCTTTATGGACTTTCTTGGAAGCAGAAGCACAGATCTAGAACTCACTTTTGACTTACATGAGAGAAAGGATGCGGTCCACTCTGCCCGAGTTGTGCCTGCTGGAGCAAGAAGTATGAAGCTTCAATTCCCCTTGACAGCTCAGATAAAGTGCAGATATGAACCAGTCTGAAATAAATGAATGTTCAACTTTGGGAGTATTCGCTATCTCTGGGCAAAATCTGGTTTCTTTGGTTTTTTTAAGTGTTTGGTTAAAATTGGTGGTTTTTCTGTGGAAATAGGAAAAGGTTTTGGAATCTTACAAAGACTGTGGAGGAGGGAACAATTGTTTTATTTAGTTTATTCAGCTGGGAACACAGATCTCACAGAGATACACTGGAAGGGAACACACTATACTGCAGTTGCAGGACTGCCTTCTAGGGGTTCCCAAAAGTATAGGGTGTATTTGGAGAGTAAAGTTTTCAGCCTATTTCACCTGGAAATCCTCTCCATTCTCAAATGAGTGATTTCTTCCCTGCTCAGTTGTTGCTGAGGCTACAGCCAGTGCGGCCTTCTCTGATTAGCTCTATCTCGCAGGTACGGGGCAATCACTTCTCCACAGAAACATGTTCTACCTCTTTCAAAGCCTCTGGTTAAATTTTTATCTAAGTCATCAGATTTAGCAATTTGTAACTGATCTAATCTCTCTGCAAAAATCCTTGCTCACCGAAACTGTATCCAACAGCTCTTCACTGTAAACCTTGTTGTTCATATAAAAATAGAACCGCAAATTATGTTGGTGTCTTTTCTTTATTCTCTCTCTCTCTCTTTTTTTTTTTTTTCAACTTCTTATGACCTGTCGCCCTTTCTTTTAACCTAAATCAAACAGATTTTCAGATTGGCTTAACAATAGCACTTTATGAATCATATCACCAATTGCCAGCTATCATACAGTGAAACAGCTAATAATGTATAATTAACATTATAGGCAAGTAATGAATCACATCATCATTGCTGACTGTCTACCACATTATTAAAAAGATAGATTTAAGTAATCACAACTATCTATTTATTTTCTTTCCTCCTTCCCCCAAAGTACTATAAGAGGAAAAGGAAATTCCAGTTGTGTACGTAAGCTGTTATTTTTATCGAACAACATGATTCATCAAAATGATTGCAATAATCACTTACATAGGAAAAACCTAAGACAGGTAAATAGGTTAAGGCTTTCTGTAACATCATTATTTACTGTCAGCATGTGCATTCAAACAACCAATTTGCTGACACCAAAAAATATCTATGAGCAGAAGGAATAAAAAATTCAGTCAAAAAGCCAAATTCATGTACCCTATGGAAAATGATTAGAATTCACCTTGTTTAGCCTGGAGGAAAGGAGGTTCAGGGAGAACTTTCTTGCTCTCTACAACTGCCTGGCAGGAGGTTGTAGACCCACAGGGACTGGGCTGTTCTCCCAAAACAAAAGCTTTAAGGCAAAATGAAATGGCCCCAAGTAGTGCCAGGGGAGGTTTATAATGGATAACAGGAATAATTTCTTCACCAAAAGTGTTGTCAGGCACTGGAACAGGGTGCCCAGGGAAGCAGTTGAATCACCATCCCCAGAAGCATTTAAGGCATGTAGATGTGACACCTGGGGACATTGTAGGCTTGTCAATGCTGGGTTAATGATTGGACTCTTGAAGGGATTTTTCAACCTAATCCGTTCTGTGATTCCAGGATCCTTCAGGTAACAGTGTGCAGTAGCTGTTCTCTAAGTCAACAAAGATAGTCTTTACACCTCCTGGTTTAGGTCCTAATATTTTTTCCAAGTTAGGCAACACATTCCAACAGCCTGTTTCACATCTTCTGTACCAAACCACCATATACTTTTATGGCTTTTTTTCCTTTTTTTTTTTTTTTTCCTTTTGCCCCAGTGTTTTTTCAGTCTTGGCCAATAATTCTACCCAGATCTCAGCGTGAAGATGGTGACTTTTCAGCTCATGTTTCACTGAAAATAGTGATGATACTGTGGAAGTCTCTTCCTGCTCTCCCCACACAGTTCATCTTTTGTTCCAACTGGATGAAAGTCACCAGAAGCTCTGCCAAAGCTGTTAATACATTCCAAACTGGCATTTGAGAACCATGTCAATAAATCTTTATATAACACATGCACTAGGTCAGATGAAGGGTGTCTGCCAAGCAGTTTCAGTGACCTCTTTGCATCATTCAGTCTGGTCAGTGGAGGAGCAATAACTAAAGGTAATGATAAAGCTGCACAATATTCATTTTCACTGACCCTTAAGTGCCACCCAGGAACTCACCTTGTTAAGACTATTTACACAGAAGTTGAAAAGATATTTACATAAAGAGAACCAGGGCCTTTTCACTCTTTTGTGTGGTCTCAAGCATCATAATGAATATTCTTCAAAATAGGTATCTTCCCACCATCCCTCACATTTGGAAATATACTTATCTTGCTAGAAGGTAGAGAATAAATCCTTTCTTGACAGATATCAAGGGCATTGAAATGAGGTTTTCTGCTTCTGTGGCAAATGTTTTTGATACCAAACTAACCTTCCCCCTATACATTTTAATTGTTGATTTTTTTTCAAGTATTCTAAAAAAGTGTTAATGGGGACATTTTAAGTTTTTTCAACAAACTTATTTATATATTTATTTATCAAAGAAAAGAAACAAAACCGTTTTCAGGTACTTTTGTTATATTAATATTATAATATTTTTCTCCTTAAATTCTCCTCCATTTTTCACTTCTTCCTTTGGAGCAATTCTTCCCCTACTTTTATTTCTAAATATTTATTCTTTATTTCTTTTCTTTGGTAATAAAAAAAGATTAGAAACATTGGATGAGGCTTATTACTAAGCTAATCATCATAGTCTCACATTTTTGTAGTGGAAACACCTGCAGAAGGAAGATCCTCTGATTTGGCTCTTCCAAAGATGCCTATAGCTGTCCTTTGAATACAGAGGATGCCTATGGCAACTGGTGTAAGTGTAAATACATGAAGTTAAATGATAGCTATACCACCCAGAAATGAAAACTTGAAATAAACTTGATATTCTCTTTTCCTTTGATACTTTCCCCCCACTCCTTTTGCAAGCTGAAGTATAAATGGGGATAAAACGTGAGGGAAGAACTTGAAAAATCACCAGTATTCAGGTTGTTAAAGAAAACTTGGGAAGAAATACTTTTGAAGATTTCCTTTAGCTACACATTTTAAGATCATGATAAAAATAAGAAGCTCAAAGAGAAACTGTCACAAAAAAACCACTCAGTGTGTAAATATCAATTCCATATAGCCCAGCAGAGGTGTGTATGATTGATTCCTGCACATTCACCAGCAGTTAAAGGGGTCAATCAGGAGAAAGAACTGAGCTCATTTTTATCCTGAGTTTAGGAAGACTTGAACACATAAGACTCAATTCCTGCAAGTCAATATTGACCACGTGGAAGACACAAAATAGAAGGAAAGTGGTAAACAGGATCCTGAATTGGAGTTAGAGCAGTTGGGCTGCCAAGCTGAGCAGGAGCAGGTCTGGATTACGACCTCTGTTCCCAGGCTTGTTTATGTATTTTGCATTAGGCAGCCACTGAATAAAACAAACCTGGGAGCTGTGCCAGGGGTTGTCCACACCCAAACAGTTGCAGAATTGGGACTTTGGTCTTTCCCACAGATGTGTTCGTCAGTTTTTCCATGCAAAAAAAAGGTAGAATTTTCTCCTATAGTGTCATTCACTTTTATTTTTCCCCCAACAACATTTGGAGCAACATAAATAATGGTGTTTATTTATGTTATTCTGTGAATTATTTTCCCCACTGGTAACATTTTAAGTATTTTGTTGATATTGTTCCCATTTCCTGGGCTATTTGATAGATATGTTGATATTATTCCTATTTCCTCAGCTATTTGTCAAATATGTTTTTCCTCTTGAACTACAGAGTAATTTATTGCTTTATGGAATTATAACTTCCAAAACCCAAACTAACTCTAGTGACATTTTCCTTTAAGATAGGCCTCCCACATGTTACCAAATTACACTTCAATGTGTCTCACTGAATTCAAATAGCCTTTCTGGTATTGGTCAATGTACATTGAGTTGCCTGCTGGGAAAAAAAATCAAGCTGGTATAAGTGTCAATTTTGAAGTAATAATTATAGTTTTATGCAGTAAAGTATTTATTATATTATCAAATTAATACACCTTTTAGCATGTCAGGGTCTGTGGGTAATTATAGTTTAGCATTGTGGTAATAATTTGTATGATTTATGTTACCTATGGAGCAGAACTGAAAGCCAAAAAACTGTCTGGCATAATTACTGTTAAGAGGTAAGATCAACAGATATCCCCAGCCAAAAGAACACAGCCCTAAGGGTAGCAGACAAAAAAAGGAGAAGTCACCTCAGGTATTTGCTTTGCAGCTTGCCTTTTCTCACCTGAGAGACGGCCCACCCACTATTCCAGGCTGCGTTAACAAGAATTGGGTGCTTTTATGTTGCTGCTTTCCACTGAACTTGAAGTTCTCATTTTAAATTGAGACATAAGAAAGTGGTAGAGAGGGACTTTTTGCAAGACCTAACCATTCTGAAATGTGGAAATAAAGGTTTTCTGTGACATGAAAGTCTGTGAATTATTGTGGTTTCTCTACTTTCCACTGATGGGGCAGAGAAAGTATATTTTGTTTTTGTGCCTATGCTCTTGCTTTCATTATTTTTTGTTCTAAGTGCTGTACAAACAGAACAGAAATAGTCTTTACACGAAAAGTCTATGCAAAGCTACCTCTATACAGTTAAAATTTATTACAGTTAAAGAAGATTCATGAGTGACTTAGCAGCTTGACTAGAAATAGGCTGAAATTTGCCATGTGTTCCCCTCAGTTTCTGTGTATTTATGCAAATAAATGCATGGAAACACAAAGAGTACCCTCATCTCCTTTCAAAGCTCAGACCTCCTCTGGCAAATACTTTGGACTTTCTTTTTCCCCCTGAAATAAGGTTTCCAATGTACTTATGAAAATATAAATATCTCAGGAACAATCTAAAAATCTTGCCACTAAAATCCTGATCACACTGTCCAGTCAAAACTGTAAATGTGTCTTGCTTCCTTCTCCCCTTCCTCCTCAGCACCGTCCTTCCAAACGGAAAATGAACGTCTGGTGTCGTGTTCTGTGAAGGTTGCAGACTCAGGCCTCAGATGATGAAGGTTGTGAACAAAGGCCAAGATCCACAAAGCTATTTAAATACGTAATTCTAATTAATTTATATGTGCCTGATCCTGAAAACATTTATGTACATACTCAACTTTCACTGGCCCTGTGATCCTCCTGGAGTCAAAGACATTACTCACCTGCTAAAACAGAGGTCTGTGAATTGAGGTTCAGTGAGGAAATATCAAATGCAGGAGGTTGTGCCAGCAAGTCCTTCATTTATTAAATTACAGAATGTCACAAAATGTGCCTGAGTTTTGGGAGGAAAAAGTTGGTTTTTTCCTTCCTATTCTTGTGCCACTTTATTTCTGGAACTCTGTCTTACTAGAGGGAAAAGTAGCAGAAAAAGCCCCAGGTACTCACTGATCCTGCTCTACATTTTCCATATCAACACCAACTGGCTGTGAAGGGACTGAAACCAACCCTGAGAGGAGGATATAAGGGTGGAATTCATTTCACCCAATGATATGTATAAAAAAAGTTAAATTTCTAAATCTGAGCTAGGCTGTTCTCAGAGCTGGCAGAGACACATGGGGACCTCCAGGGAGTGACTCGTCCAGTCTATCTCAGACACCTGTGATGGGATAAGATGAATCACACTCTGGAGGTGCCCATTTCTCCCCATCAGGGGAGATTGGGGTGACAAGCTCAGACTTAGCTGTTTAGTTTTAAGACGTCCAAGTTAGG
Organism: Chaetops frenatus; assembly: GCA_013400775.1. NCBI lineage: Eukaryota > Metazoa > Chordata > Aves > Passeriformes > Picathartidae > Chaetops > Chaetops frenatus. Next base: position 42,370 of record VZTR01020560.1, read on the forward strand.
GCAGATGAATTTTACCTCAAAGGCTTGGAGTGTTTCCCTGAAACTCAAACCAGCCTTTTGAAGTTCCCTCTTCATCCTTATAGAACACAGGTGTGCCAATATCCAATTTCTCATGTTTTTAATTCTATAGGAATAAAGTTATGTGTGTCTATATGTGTTTGTATATACTTAATGGCTACACTGTCAAGCTGACCTTTAGCAAATAATTAAAACACATTTTAATCCTGGTGCATAATGTTTCTGTTGGCAGGGACCCTGAGGAAGGTACTCTCCTCCAAGGAAGCAGCTCATGGATTTCTGCCCACTGTGCCATCCTTACACAATGAGTGGGAGCTTAAGTAGATTTTAGGCCACCTTACAGCTTGATAAGCCTACTGTGTTGTATGGGGCTAATTAATATAAGACCTCCTTCTCTTGGGCAACTGTTATGCCTTTATCTTTGTTTACCTCCTGGAACTACCTCATCTGATGAATGTCGTTAGCTATTGCCAATAGTTATGCAATATCCCATGGCAGGATCCTAATTCTAAGCTAGCCACTGGAGCTCTGAGGAGCAGAATTTGTTCTTAAATGTGTATTCTTATGGCATGATCTATCCATACCTTCAGATAAACCAGAGTGATAGAGTTGTAAACAGTCTGATGAGGCAGAAATGCTTTTGAGCGACCGAGGAATTAGAATGATTTAACAAGTAGGCCCTGCTATAATTTATTTCTGTTCCATCATTGTTAAATATCTTTCCCATATATTTTCCTTACCTGCAAGATGCAGAAACTTGAGTGCAGGAATTACTTGGCTGAGGAATAATGCCAGCATAATGGAGCACATAAAACGGAAGCAGCCAAGTCAGTGTAAGTCATTTCACAAGCCTGATGCACGTGTATGACTCACGCAGCAGAATGCAGCTGGTTGGCCAGGGCTCTTTTTAAAAACAAACAAAGGAAAAATAGTCAGCCTCAGACAAAAGAATCCCATCGTGCTTTGCCACGCTAATTTTTAAAGAAGCGCAAAATTATTTTTTTACCAGTGGTGTTGCCCAGGCATGAGGGACTTTGAGGTGGTCTCAAATCAGGTCAAAAACCCTGTTCCCAAATAACTGAGCTCAGGTGCTCTTTCTAGCACTCACTGTCTATTCTGAGAGATAGGATGAGTAACTTAGCCTTATTTCCTCAAGTAATAATCAGAATGAGATGTTTAATGGGAATAATAGTTGTCTCACCTGCCTGACAGAGAGAAGGTGCTGGGAGAATTAATTAGTTTGTGAAGCACTTTGAAGATAAGTGCTACGTTATTAATAAGTAAAACCCAGTGCACTTAGATACAACTTGCAAGTGATTGTATTATATTACAGTGCTTAGATAACACAAAGATAGTTGCCTTAGAAATACCAATGGATGATAGAGAGCATGAGAGATAGATAATCACCAGATTTCTGGTGTTTTCATTTTGTCTCACAATTTCTACTGGCTTAATGATATTTAAGTCCTAAAAGATGTTTCAATAATGAAAATTATTACCTGTATTTTAAAGATGCCACAGAGAAAGAAAAAGCAGTGGGGAACAGTGAATAAATATGGCCCAATAGTGAAAACAGAATGACCTCTCCAGAACCTCTTCCAATCCTGTGATATGTAATATTTAAAAATAATTGATTAAACTCAACTCAGATCATTAAGTACAGGTCTTTTCACTGAGATTGTCTACCATGAGTAGGAGTAGAATTCAGGGGCTGAGTGGATGGTGTTCACTGACTAGCAACATTGTGAATGTGTGAAAACTGGCAAGAACTACCTCTCAAATATAATTAAATGACTGAGTAAGGAAGTTTAGTAACTTCTGCGTCAGCCATGTGCTCCTGTGATGTGAATTAATACTCTGGCAGTGGGAGCTTCAGGGTATATTACATCTGGAAGACTGACAAAATCTGCTTGGAGGAAAATCAGTAAATATGTGAAAATAAGTGAGTTAATGTAGAATTATTCACACTTAGCATTGATTGTTGGGGGGTGGGGGGCACTGGCCTGTAAAGAATAAAAATAAATGGAAAGCTAAAATCTTGAAGGAGGAAGGTAAGGTAGGGGTTGGTAGTGAAGGCTCCTGATTCCATACAGGTTCCCTGACTCTTGTTTGTAAATTAGGAAGTCCTTTAGCAATAATATGGAATTTTTTGTCTCTGTGTGGCACTGCATTATTGTGCTGTCACTGAGAAGCATCCATGGCACGTTTACAATACAACCAGGTTTAAGCTTTCCCATCAGGCCAACATCTGCAGGTGGAGAATCAAAGAATCATTTAGGACAGAAAGCATCAAGGTTAGAAAAGACCTCTAAGATCATCAAGTCCAACCATTAACTCAGGTTCACCACTGAACTCTGTCTCTAAGTACTACATTTACATCTTTCCTGAAAACTTCTAAGGATGGTAATTCTACTACTTCCCTGGGCAGCCTGTTACAATACCTGACCACCCTTACAGTGAAGAAATATTTTATAATATCCATCATAAACCTCCCTTGGTGTGCCTTAGGTCCATTTCCACTTGTTCTATCATTTGCTTCCTGAAAGTAGAGATTTACCCCCACCTTACTACAACCTTCTAACTGGAAGGAGGGATAACTGGAGGACTTTATGCAAGTGATGAAGTTTACTTCCAGTTTGGGGTGTGATGTGGAGCTTCTGAGTCCTTCACAAGCTCTTTTAATTTCTTGAAGAAAGAAGCTTTAGACATATCTATTTACATCCATCCATCCATCTCTATATCTATATACATATGTAATGAATACTGTAAAACTACAAGGCCTACAAAATTAGCATGATGCTGGAAACTATGGATACCCAGACCTGCATAAAGACAACAGGGATATCCTAATCCTCTTGTTCCTAAAAATCTGGAGAGAAATGGGCTTTTTCTTGGCTGAGCAATGCAGGACCTGTGACACCAGCTCAGCAGCACTGGCAGCATGCAGGAGAGGGCAGTGCCATACCCAGACAATGACAATTCTATTTCCTTTGAAAAACGGGAGACTGGGGGTCATAAAAATCCACCAAAAGCCATTTCTGTTCCATTCTCTGCTGAATATGGGGGTGTAGCTGCCATCAGTGTTAATGAGTGATCACGTGGATCGGAACAAGAACATCCTCTTTTGTGAAGGCAAGATGAAAGCCTTTTATAAATATGACCTACTGGTGAAAAAGGCATCCGTTCAGATCAAACCTATGGGTTTATACTGATGGGTTAGATTTTTTTTTTTTTCTTAATACAATACATTTTGTTAAGAAGAAGGATTAAAGTATTTGCCAAAATGATTTGTGTTGACAAAATGGCTTAGTACATTTGGCAGATTTATTTTATGAAGCAGAATAAATTAAGGTGTCTCGTAAAAAATGTGGGTTATATCCAGTGAAACAATTTCAAGTATTTCAGAAACTCTATTTTTATTCACTTTGCAAACGTGCTTAGTTGAACTGCCAGTCACTGTTACATTTCCATTTCCAAGCAATTAATTAAAATCCCAAATCAGGTTTTTTCTTGATCATGCCAGCAGGAGTTGGTTGCCATGGTAATAGGACGATCAGTAGCATTTGGGAGGGAGGAGAGGGAGAAAAAAACGTCCTGCATTTGGGCTTTTATTATTGAAACATAAGTGCAGGTCTGAAGGACCATGTTAGCTCATCTGTGCCAGCCTGTGGCCCCGATGGTGACGGCTGGAAGTGAGAGAGGGTTCTCGGGATTACGTTATTGTCAAGGATATCATTTGGTCCAATGTAGAAATCATTAGTGAAGCCTTTTCAGTCCTACAGTCTATAGGTTGTAACTGTGAATGCAGCTGATCACAGAGAGTCTCAGCAGTGGTAAAGGAGGATTTTTCTATCTGTAATTGCCCACATTTGCAGAGAGCTATTGCATATAATGGGTTTTCTCCCCCACAGGCCTTTAGGTTTGAAGCTCATTTTCAGACAATACACTGGATCCATGGTGGTTTATAAGAGCCATCACATATGTAGGTTTAAGAAAGGATTAATGGTGTAGTTAGCATGGCAAGGTTTTATGGGTTGGTGTCAGGGACAGGCAATTAGGAGGAGATCATATTGCAAACAGAGAAGGAGGAAAGTGGCAACAAGTTCTTCTCTGAAGCGAAAGTGGAAAATGGAGTCCTTTCTGAAGGAGGGAACAGGGCCAGGATAGGGCTGAGGATCACTTTAACCTTATCTAGTGTGTGGCACTCCTGTCCATGCAGGGGGTTGAAACCAGATGATCTTTAAGGTCCCTTCCAACCCAAGCCCCTCTATGGTTCTGTTATGATTCAGAGGGGGAGCAGCCTGTGATTCAACAGCCATTTCTACCGCAGGAGACAAAAGTTTCTTCCAGCAACAAGAAATGTGCCATGACAATCAGATGCAATCCAAACACCCCACTGAAGCTGGTAAATACTCCCATGGAGGTCTCTGGTCTTGGGGTCAAGCAAGTGTGTCCAGGGATGCACCTGGACCAGTAGGTGGTTCATCTCTGAATGCTGGTCTCTTTTCTGACTTGCCTGCTAAGCTGCCAAGTGTGCTCTACCAATTGATTTGATGTGATATTGTATGCTGAACACTTCATTAGTACTATTAACAATTCTTCTCTTAGGCCAGAGCCAGGTCTTGCCTCCAAAGTACACCCAGAACTGCCCCTCCAGTGTGAAGCATTTTAACAGTTCAGGGAATTTTGTTGCTCTTGCATCCTTGGTTAGTTGTGTTAGGGGAAAATGGCATTTACCTTGTGCATCACCTGAGGAGAGGCAAACAAACCAAATCCCACACTAGTTAACACAGTCACACTATGGGGTGCCAGAGAGTCATTTTCAGCCTTGAGGACATAGACATGGAAAAAAAAACATTTCACCAGACCCTGGTGTTGCTGTTGTTCGGCTGCTGATGGTGTGGCAGGGCAGGGTAGTGCCAGAGATTCCCTGGATCATTAGGCCACAATAATGCACAGGAACACAGTGTGTCACATATGGTGCTTGTTAAGCCCCCCATGAAATCAGGAGATTGGTAACAGAATTACAACATGCTTAGGGTTATAGGTCATGCGCCAAATTTCATCCTTATGTATTAGCTGGAAATTAATCTGAAAATAATTAGGAAAGAATCCAGATATTAAAAAGGAAAGATTTTGAGAACATTGGGATCTCATGTCTTACTGCAGCATAAAATTCCCATTTGAGAGAGAGTCTGAAAACACTGCCTGATTGCTGAGAACAAGAATGATGCCTAATTCTTGTGCTGGAAAGTGACTTTAATAAAGTTCTTTGACAAGGTCCTCATTCAGCTGTCACTTCAGAAAAGCCTCACCAGACCCTGAGATTTGCATGCCTTGTGCTTGTACTCTCATTGTAGGAGCTCAGTGTGGTAGGAGTTCAGATGGAGTTAAAGAGGCCAACAAGGGATTTTTTGATTTGGATATATCAATTTGCACTAGTCCAAACAAGTTGGGTTCAGGGTTCCACAAACTCTAAGGGCAGAAGGGCAAAAGTTGAGCTTTGATCTTCTATATGGTAGGATGTAGTATAATGTAATAATTCAGGAGGTTCTCTGGTGTCTCAACATGGGAGGAGGGGATTCAGGAATTATTGCTTTCTTTGTCTCTTTCACTGAAACACTTTTTTTTTCATTATTACATGCTGGCCTCATTCTGTTGTTCTCCCTGGCATTTATCTAACTTTTTGTTGACCTCCGACCCCCATTTCACATCCAGACACCTATTTATAGAAATGTAAAATTTGGGGACTCTGGCATGAAGATTAAGATACCTGAATTAGATAAAATTACTCATAACATTATATCCTTGGTGCCAAGCTTTGGAAACCAAGTCTGCTTTAGGGTTGCTTGAAGAAAGTGTCCAATGCCATTTGAAAGCCCCCCATAAATCTAAGGTATTTACATAAGGCTGGAAGAGATTCCCTTTGGAGAGGCAATTGGAGACCTAACAGATACTGGATTCCAAGTACACCTCAGGTGACCCTCAAGACTGTGAGGTGTGTGAGTCAAGCTTTAGGTGACTCAATTAGACAAGATGCTGTTTTCATGTTACTCAGATTTGGTGAACTGAGCCTCACTCTCATTATTTTCACATAAAAGGTATGTGAAATGAAGTCCTTTTTGAGAAGCCATAACTCAGAAGCAATCTGAGGTTAGGAAGAAAAAAAAAAGTTGATTGAACCAAGCAGGAATTTCACTATGGTGAGATTTTCAATCCAATGATACCTCTATTTACATATACGTTCTTGCTTTTAATTAGCTTTTTTCAGTTTTACAAAAAATCCTTCTTTTATTAACCAGAATATTCGTAAATAAATTCAAACACAGAGCTGTCCTGAGTAACAGCATTTTTAATTCTCTTCCCTTCTGTTCTTTCAAATGCTACAGCTAGTCAAGCTGAAGTCATTCTTGGAGAACCTTTGCTATTCTACTATTTCTTCTTCTCAACAACAGCTGTTTTTCAGCAAGAACTGAAAAACTGCAAAGACTTTTAGCAAACATGTATGCTAGCACTGGTCTGAGGAAAAAGAGCAGTTGAATATTTCCCTGAATATTTCTAGAAGTCCAAATGTCCAAAAATATTTTGCAGGCATTCACAGAGGCAGACCTGACTGAACAGATGCAAGAAGAGATTTTCTCACTAAGATGGAGATAGAAAGCAATTTGTCACTGGAGAAATTACAGCAATACTTTGACCACACTACCCAAGTCATTGCAAGGTGGCCAGTTCTCACGGTGGGCAGAAGATAAAGGAATGGCTTACTCAGCTAGAGCAATACAAGACTGATGGAAATAAAGTTTTAGATGACAACCTGAAAATGAATTTGATCTAAAAAGGGACGTGCCTCAAAAGACTGAAATTTCCTATGTTCTCAGTAATAAAAAGCTATTAACAAAGCATTTTTAAGAGTATTTTATCTGGTATATCATGGAATAAAGATCTAGATATGGCCAGTAATTAAAGATTAACTTTGATTTTGATAATCCTTTTTAATTGCTTTTTTAATTGTGAAATTTTAAAACATTTCTGTGAAGTGCTCTATGGAAAAAACGCTGATGTAGAGAGATTAACTAATCAAGATCGCTCTATTCTGCTTGAATAACTAGAAAGGAACTTTGAGTGGGTAAGTGTAAAATAAATCTTCTAACTAATGTATGGCTCCATGTAATCTCATCTCACCTTCTGGGAACAATGTATAACAAATTAAGCTTGGATCATGAAATGTCATACAAATCTGGCAGTGAGATTTCATTTGGAGGGAAGAACTGCTATTCTCTTGATTCTTAACAGCCATAGAAAATTTCAATTACGTGAGCATCTTGACAAATTCTACCTCCAGGGTATGTATGGAGGATTTTTAAAAAGTTTTCTGTAACCAGCTACGGTGTCCCAAAGAACATTGACTGGTTTTACCATCATGAGTTGTACCTATTTGCGGTTTGCCTCATGGATAAGAAAAGAGCTTCAATAGTGCTTTTAAAGTAAAATAATAATAGATTAATGTCTATGTGATATAGTAAATATCCTCAAAAGAGGAATTAAAGTAAGGGTATTGTAATAATACTAAAGAACCTTGTTTTGTCTTCTTCAAAATCTGATGAAGCCATAAAGGATTGTATATATACTTGAACATAATCTGATCATTAAGAATGGAATAAGTAAGAGGACAGAGAGACAGCAATACAGGGTGAAACAAATTGAAAATTTATGCAAAAGTGATGGGAGGCAGATGAAGCAGAAGAGAAAAATTGGAACAGAGAAATATTTACATACTATATACCATATATATGTACAACAATATTGTTTTTTTGCATCTGATTCTTCTATTTCTTTTATAGAAATTTGGTTTCATTAAAAGATCTGGTAATTGTATTAAATAATTATATATTTTTGTTTTAAATAATTATTTCTTGCAGCAGTGAGAAAAACATAACTTAAGTCAGAGACAAATATGTTAAATCTGTATGAATTTAGTAAACCCTGGACATGTTTAGGACAAAGAAAAGAAAAAAGAAAAATGTGGGATGAAAGAATGTGTTGATGATCATGACTGAGAACCTGCAACCAACCATTAAGGCCTTTTACTTCCTCATCAAGAACAGCCCAGTGAAAGTTCTGCTTAGGTGAGATTGCAAAGTGGTAATGCTCCAGGAGACAGATGTCCTGATTTTTATTTAAAAGGTGACAGGATGACTTGGCATCACAGTTTGAAAACCAAGCAAATTTACAGTGTAATACATGATAGGTTAATAATTGCCAAGTATAAGTTAATAATGCATAATTGTGTACATTTCAAAGAGAATGACCCTGAAAAAGCACATGTCGAGGAAAACAGAGAAAATTCTTTAGGTGATTAGCAGAATGTGCTGTGGCAGATAATCAACAGTCTCAAAGAAGAATGCACAGGATGAAAATCCTGTAAAACTGGTGCTTAAAATAGGGTTTATTTTGGACAAAGTTACATTAACACTACTACTGTCGTGTCTGCTTTCTCAGGGAGTTGTGAATGGCCATGTAGTTGACCCTTTCAAAAAAGTCACAGAGTGGTTCCTTCTATATCTGTATTGTTCTTCCATGTGCAAATCAGTCTTACTAAGTTTCACTCTTTTCCAGAGAAGGTTTGACATAGTTCATGTCATGTGAATTCCAATTTTTGAGCTTCCTGGCAATAAATCAGAAATCAAAACCCTGCTGACCCATGGTTTGGTGGACAGAAGATGCTCAGAGACTGAAGTGTTGGGGAACACATTGGTCCCTCAGGTCTGAGTAGGCAGAACTACCATAATTAGCTAAAAACTTAAGTTCCTATTTTGAAAACAATAGGTCTAAATTGGTTTCAAATCTATTTAATTCACCACTAACTCAAGAATTATTCCATGTGTGTCCTGTAAGCAGACAATAGAAGCCACTGACATGGTGCATTCCTGCTTGTCTTCCTTGAATCCCAAAGGCTGTGTCTGATGAGTAGCTTGAACCAAACTTCTCATGGTGGGGGAAGATGACCTTTCTCTCAAGAATTGCATGTAGACTTTTAATAAAAACAAGTGCAGCACTCTACAAGCAAACAAATTTACACCAAACCTCAAATATCCTAATTATTTAAAACACCAACACATTTTTATTGGTAAAATCAAGAAGCTTTCATTATTAATTAAGTAGCTAATTTTCTCTTGTTGTAAGAAAGAAGGAGAAAGAGCTAATTGCATTTGAGATTCCCTTCAGCATAATTAGATCCAGGCAAATAGATAATTCCCTTGACNATCACTTCATTTGTGAGTATCACACCTCTAGTAATTAGGAAAATTTATCTCATCCTCCTAAGGAGCTACTCGTGAACCAAAATGGTTTACCTTGAAAAATGGAAAAAATAAAAGACCATCAGTAAAAATAATAGTAAAATCACCATTATTGGAAATAATATATTATATTTAAATTTTCAAATATAAACATAAATTATAATGACAAA